>JAIRCJ010000023.1:592422-620625 GCA_020883675.1 Bruguiera gymnorhiza | reverse complement strand
AAACTATCTTAAAGTATGGGGATGCCTTGTTAAGGTGAAAATGTATGATCCAATTGTGTGTAAAAATAGATCCTAAAGACACTAGATGTTATTTTTTGATATCCCACTGATTCTAAATGCTATAATGATTTATTGTCCTACTCTAGGGACACAAAGATTATTGAGGCAATGGTGGCAAAATTCTTAAGAATAATGTTTATGATCCTGATTGGTTACAAGATGGTGGAACTATTTTGGAAGGAAGCCTAGTATTTTTGTATGGCTATCGTGCATGAGCAAGTGGTGATTATCCCATTGATAAAATACCTGATATGGCCACTTCAAAATGTTACAAATGTTCCACCTAAACCAATAAAATCTATTCTTGTTAGATGTTTTGAGATGACGAGGCATCTTGTAATTTTAGATGCTTTTATTGTATACTTAGGTAAGGTGATTAGATTATGATTATTGGATAAGTTTGGTTGGAGTCTCACTTAACACTATTAATGAGGCAAATATCTTAGTGAACAAGTTCTATAAGTTTGGATCAAGGTCAAGTCATGAAGAAGTTCTGTCCATATATTACTAATGACATGTGGGAGGTTTGTGAGTTGAGTATTTTTTATTTGTGTTTTAAATGCTATTAGGTTGTAAAATGTGGGGTCTTAAAACCAAAGGGTGATTTGGTGTCTTAAAACATTAAGAAAGATTCTGAGAGGAAAGTATAGAACAGTTAAGGTTGAGGTTGGTGGCAAAAGGATCATGCAGAAAGAGGGAATAAATTTTAAGGAAATCTTCTCATCGGTATCTTCAAAGGATTTTTTTACAATTATTATGACTCCTAGTAGCTCTCATTATGATTTAGAGCTTCATCAAATGGATGTCAAATTGCTTTCTTGAATAAAGATCTTTAAAAGGAGGTCTACATTGCAACAAGTTGAAGGTTTTATTATAAGTGGAAATAAGCACTTGTATATAGATTAAGAAGTCTAATTTATTGATCTTAAATGGCATCCAGACAATGGTATTTAAAGTTTGATTAAAGTTATATCCTCCTATAGATTTTGTTGAAAATAGTGTTGATCAATGCATATATCTCAAGGTGAGTGGGAGCAATTTTGTTATTCTTGTTCTTTATGCAGATGATATATTACTTGTTAGTAATGATATCAATCTACTTCATGAGACTAAATTTGCCTTGTCTAGTCACTTTGACATGAAAGATCTTGGTTGTGCTGGCTATGTTTTGGGAATTGAAATTCACATGGACAGATCTCGACACTTGTTAGGTCTTTCACAGAGAGCTTATATACTTTGTGTGCTTGAGAGATTTAATATGGATAAATGCAAACTTGGAGATGTTCCTATGGCTAAAGGTGATAAATTTAGCAAAGATTAACATCCTGAGAATGAAATTCAGAAAAGTTTGATGAAGGATAGGCCTTATTCTAATGTTGTTGGGTAGTTTGATGCGTGCTTAGGTTTGTACTAGGCCTGATTTGTCTTTTGCAGTGAGTGTACTAAGCAAATACCTTTCTAATCCAAGTGATCAGCATTGGGTTGCTGTTGAAAAGGCGATGCAATGTCTACAAAAGACAAAAGATTACATGCTTGTGTATAAAAGGGTTAGTGACCTTGAAGTGGTTGGGTACACAGATTCTGATTTCACTTGTTGTATTGATGATATGAAATCTACATCTAGGTATGTGTTTCTTTTGGCTGGTGGAGGCAGTTTCTTGGAAGAGTGTGAAGCAACCATTTACTGATTCTTCTAACTATCTAAGCAAAGTTTATTGCTTGTTATGGTGTTGGTACACATGCAATATGTCTCAAAAATTTTATTTCTGGTTTGAAGATAACGGATTTCATCTCTAAAACTATGAGAATTTACTGTGATAATTCAACAACGGTGATATTCTCAAAGAATAACATCGACTTCCCTCGCTCGTAGTTGCTGTTGTGATCTGACGAGAAAGCTTTTGAAGGGGGAGAAGAGAAAAAAAAATGTCTAGAAAATCAAAAAGAAAGGAGCAAATATGAGTTTTTGATTTGATCACTATATATTTCAACATGAACGATATAATTACAATTTCACTTCCTGTTTTAGATGGGAAAAATTACAATAGATAGTGTGTCCAACTGAAAGTATTGTTTAATCTATTGGCCTAGCAAGGGACCACCATTTCCAGCTTGCTCGATTGCTGATCTACATCTTCATAATTGTGATGTGCTGAAATCTCATCGAAAGACAGCCAACATGCCGCCAGCTCTTATTCACCATTTTGTCAAATGCTGACCATGCTCCTCTGTCATCTATTAGATTTGGCAACCGCTTGAGGAGGTGCTGCAAGGCCTATTGCAGGCATATATATATATATATATATCCAACTTCACAACACGAGTCACGTATATATAGCTAGGCATGATCTCGATACGGTTCGGTTGTAATTTCAATTCTGAACTATTGATTCCAATTTCAAGGTTAAGGGGAACCTTAACCGAACTGCAATGGTTTTAGTTTCAATTCGGTCTCAGGTTTTGACTCATTTAAGTTTTGGTTCGATCTGATTCAAATTGTTTGATTTGATCTAGTTTGGTCCAGGTCAGTCATTTTTTTCTAAAAAAGAAAATTGAAATGCCTTAACTTTTTAGTAGATAAAATTTATGTAAACAACTATATTAAAAATAATCTTTAGCATTGATTAAATTTTTTATTTTATTATATTAGTTTTTAAAAAGAATTATTAGTTTAACCGACAATTAATCGGCAATTCCAATTTTAGTCAAAGTCTCACTTGTAGATTTTTAAAAAACTTATTGTCATAACCATTAGTTTAAAGGATGTTTAAGGTATGATAGCATATAAATTGGTGAGTCTGATCTCATTGTATGTTTGATCTCATCACAGTATGGCATGTCAAATGAAGTTTTAGTTAAATATATATAATGTTTTATTAAATTTTAAAGTGAAATATAATACAATGATTTTTTTAACAAATTATTCATTTATTTTTTCTCCATTTTAGTCCTCTTTTATATCTAATTTAGCTATTTAATCAAACCAAATTATGAAAACTATTAATACAAAGGGGGCTTTCGTGTTAATGTAACGGGGCTTATTTTGTAAATGTGGAGTATTTTTTTCACCGGTTACTCTAGACAACATTACTTGTAAAAAATGAGTTGTAAGAAAGATACAACCTCTCGTAGGTATTAATGTTTCATTAATGCAACAATGTCCCACTAATCGACAACACTGATTTTCCAGTTTTGTGTTTTAAGAAAATGACCTTAACTTTCACTAGTATACTCACTACAATTAAATGATCATTTTCAAAACTCGATGCATCAGTCTTATACTTATCTATAAATGTTTTTCCATTAAATTCAGAGTTATGATATTTTCAACTTGTATTTGTTATATTTATTTTTTTCTAAAGATATATTATATATAAATTTAAATTATACAAATTTATTTTTATTTGAATTAAATTTTATTTATTTATTATTTTTACTTACATTTAATATTAAACAAATTTGATTCATTTAAAAATTAAGTAAAATTAAAATTTTCTTCTATTCTATATTGTAAATATTGACACATAAATGATATAATTAACATTTAACGAATTTATTTTTACAAATTTATTTTTATTTAAATTAAATTTTATTTATTTATTTTCTTATTTTTATTTACATTTAACATTGAACAAATTTAACTCATTTAAAATTTAAGTGAAATTAAAAATTTTTTTTATTCTATATTATAAATATTGACACATAAATATATAGTTGATGTACATTTTCCAAAAAAAGAATTAGATTTTTTAAAAGCACATCCAAGACTTAGAAAAAAAACAATTAAGGAGTAATTTATTATAAATTTGACTTATTGTCTTATGTGACTTATAAAGTCTTTGTTTTTCACAATAACATGAATAGAATAGACAAGTTTAATGCTTGAATTCAATTCAAATTTCTAAGTTCTACCAATATAAGAAAATTTTGATATAGACATCAAATCAAGGAAGTTACTGTTGTATATGATGGGTGACCTTGACCTTCACCATTGTAACCACTACACTTAAATGATCATTTTCAAAGCTAGATGCATCAATCTTGTGCTTATATATGAACATATTACTGTCAAGTTCAGATTTATGATATTACCATCCTATATTTGTTTTATATCCATATAGATATATATATTATTTCTTTTTTGTAACTATAGTATATACATATTTTTAAATTACATAAATTTATTTTTTTATTTTTTATTTCAATTAAATCTTATTTATTATTATTATTATTATTACACTGAACATTAAATTAACTTGATTCATCTAAAAAATAAGTCAAATTGAAAATTTTTCTCTATTTTATATTGTAAATATTGACATATAAATGATGAAATTGATGTTTAATTTCTAATAAAAAAATTGAGTTTTTGAAAAATACATTCAAGATTTAAAAATAAGTAATTAAGGAGTAATTTTCTAGAAATTTGACTTATATATGTATAAATCTATGATATAAAGAGGGTTCTAATGTAAATGTATGTATAAATATATATTTTGCCCCACTAACAAGATTTTTTGGATGCATCCTAATTTACTCTAATGAAATCATGAAAATTATTGATACAAAGAGAACAATGTAATGAGATTTATTTTGTAAATTAAAATATTTTTTCACCAAGTATAAAATGAAAACATTGTTTGTAAAAATGAGTTCCTCTTCTAGTTTGGTGTTCAAGAATAACCTTGACATGAAATATGAATGTTAAAACTAATGTTCATGTTCTAAAATGGACTTGTGTTCTTCAAAAGTGCATCCGAGACTTGTTAAAAGAAATCAAAAAAAAAAGAATCCCAAGAAATTTGTATCATTGACCTACATAACTTATAAGCTCTTTAATTTTCACGATGACATGGTCTGAAATGACTTTATATCTATATTGCTCTATGTGTGTATATACATAAGGAGATAATATTAAGAAAAAAAATTCAAATTTTAAAGGAAAAAATTTGTGGTCTTTTTTTTCTGATAGAGTCAACGCGTGGTCTAAGCCTATTAGGATTAGATTTTTTTTTATCCAGCAATTTTTGTTCCTAATTAATATATGATATCCAAATTCTATAATAATTAACTTTTGATGCAAATATAACCTTTTATTTTTGGTTATAACCTTTTACTTCTATCAAATCTTTTTTGTCGGACTTATACTAAGTGATAATATAAAATCTCAGAAATTTCAATTTACTCTCACTTTATACATGATTAGACTAACACCGATCTAGACAAGAATTTAGAATCATATTTTGTCAAATCTAGAACTATATTTTTGGTTCTTAAGAGGAGAACTTGTCTTGTATGTCAGATTTATACTGAGTGATAATATAAAATTTCAGAAACTTCAGTTTACTCTCACTTTATACATAATTAGACTAACACCAATCTAGACAAGAATTTAGAATCATATTTTGTCAAATCTAAAACTTTATTTTTGGTTCTTAAGAGAGGAGAACTTATGAGTTATTTTAAACATTGCTATGAGATATACCTAGGACACTTAACTTATAGTAATCCTTGAAATATAATGGGGCCTAGTTTGTCAATTTAGAATATATATATATATATTTTCTAATTAGAAAGCTAAAATGTTGCATATAAAAATGAGTTCGTTTGGAATAAATTTGGAATATTTTGTAATCTTGCTAGATAGAGACGGACAGAGATGGCCATATATATCGATCCAGTTATGAATATTGCCCACAGAAGTCATCTAATTTGATGCTATTTCTTGTGCTTTCCCAAAGATGGTAAAACTCTCTGGTGCTTTTAGCTTGTTATTCTACTGTTTGGATTGGATGGCTGCATTGGTGGATCACCTATTCCGATTGAAGGTAATTAAGTTCACTGAATTACACACAGCTAGCTCATGCTAATTACCTTCTTAATTATAGTGATCAAGAAACTTATATATATGATGTGAGCCATAAGAAATCATGAACAAGGAGATTAATGAATTAGAACACCTTGATTTTTATTTTTTTTAATTTTTTTTTTGGTTTTTGGTTTCATATGGTTCTATTGCACTCGTGATGGCTTTTTGAGATTAAAGAGTCAAACACATAGATTTATTGATCCATTAAATGGATATTATTACTTGCAAATGCTTATAAAGGTCAATCCAATTGTTAAAGTTTGCTTGTATTCACAAACACTTGTGTCAGTAGCTTGAATTGTTATCCTCTCCGCTTAATTCTAAGTATAGACTAATATTCTTAATTCAGCAAAACATCTTTAATATTCCAAAGTACCTAAAAAAAACAAAAAAAAAAAGAAGAAGAAAAGAAACACACCTATAATGGTCATTGTTAGAAACTCCTCCTCCATCCAGATTAGTTTGCTTATTTATTAGCACAGTGACAGAGGATCTACATAATATTTGTGTATGATATTTTTATACTAGATATATGATATTTAACATTACATTAATTTTTTTTATGTATTACAATTCCCATTTCTTTTGTGCTTGCAAGTTTGCTCTAATATTTTCAAAATTTTCCCTTATTATTAATTAGTATAATAATGGCAAATGATTTTCATTTTCGTAAATAATAATCATGCTTTATTATAGAGATGAAAATGAAATAAATATGAAAAATACAAGTCCCCAATGCAATAAGCACATCTGAAATAGTTACTATAAGTAAGATTTAGCACATAATTCAAAATTACTAAAATAGTTTTAAAAGCCAACATTTTATTAATGATTAGTTATCTAAATCTTTTATAATTGGTAATTAAAGATATTTTGTAGTAATTAATTAGATTCAAATGAATATATACCAAACTTTACAACTTTAGAGGCAAATAGTTGCTTTTCCTTTTGTTTAATCTCTATTTGTATTAGGAATTTTTAGTTTTTGTTATTTTTCTCTTGAAGTTTTTCGGAAATAATAATATACATATTTTTCAGTTTATTTTTTCAGTTATCTCAAGTTGTATCGATATTACATTTCATAACATTACTTTTATCATTGAAATTATAGTATGATGGTTATTTGCATTGACTAATTCTAAGCTGTATTTATTTATCCATTTATTCTAAATTATATATTGTGACAAAGTATAATAATAGTATTTACCATCTACCAAGAAATAAAGATTTATGTTTTATTATTAAAAAATAATAATAATATGACATCAAGACATAATGTTAGGGTTTATAATACTCGATATTGTATGCATATCCAATTATTTTCTTGAACAAATTTCTCGATATAAGATAACATCATAAGAAAATTTAGAAAAAGACATTCAAAAACATAAACAAATAAATAACAGAAGATAGCGAACGACCCTAGCATGTAGGAAATGAGGAACAAGACAGTTTATGTAATCCCGGAGCTTATGGGAGTCTCAAGTGAGCAAATCAATCAACAACTTGATTTCCCTCCCCGTACACTTAAACACTTAAGTGAGTCGAATATGGCAGTTGTGACACTCAAGTTCTTGCAAGTAAGTGTTGCTTGCATTGGGCTCGGCAAGCTTATTACTATAAAAAAATATTAGGTTATATATTTTGAGTGGACATGGGCCAGGCCGAGTGAAGAAACCGAGTTCATTCACTTTAGGCCGTAATGTTTTGTGAACTTGGTTCAACCTACTAAAACCTCTGGCCTTTAGTTTCTCGTGTCTACCACTTTTCTAATAATATATTGAATAAAATTAAAAGTGAAAAATAAAGGGATTAATTAAGTTAATGTTAATACTAACACACAACCTGATGAATATTCAAACAGAAAGACTCAAACTCAAAATGCTAGCCTTCGAAACTAATAGATACTCTTTTTAGCAGTTTGGCTGAATGGACCAAGTTATCAAAGATCTTCATTTAAACATATATAGCATGTCCAAAACTCAAAATCTTTTTTTCTCCAATTATATTCTCATCGTCCCTACTCATATTCTTATTCTCCATCTGCTCAGAGAGCAACCAAAAAGTTTCAGAGGAAAATTGCGAGACAAGTTTGGCAAGATCTTAGTCTTGATGATGCCCTTTCTCTCTTCAATATGATGCTTCAAACCACATCTTTGCCTTCCATTGTGGTTTTCAGCAACATTTTTGCGGCAATTGCAAGAATGGGCCACTACTCCATGATAATTTCATTGTCTAAACATGCCGAGCAAAACTTTCTCTTCAAGCACGATATATGTAGTCTAAGTATATTGGTGAACTATTTCTGCCGCTTAAGAAATGAGAACTTCGGTTTCTCTATTGTTACTAAGATGTTCAAACTCGGTTATGAGCCTAATGTCTTCACTTTCACTTCCCTTCTCAATGGCTTTATTCTAAGTGGTAAACTAACTCAAGCTGTGAAGTTTTTTGACGAGATGGTGGAGAAAGGGCATCAACCTAATTTAGTTACCTACTGCACTCTAATCAATGGGTTCTGTATACAAAGTCAAATCACTGAAGCTGTTAAGATATTTGATTTTATGTTGGAAAAGGGCTACTAACCTAATTTAGTCATTTACAACACCATTGTCAAAGGTTTGTGCAAATTGGAAACACAAACTCAGTCATTCAAGTGCTCAAGAAAATGGAGGAAAGGGGTTGTGACCCTGATGTGGTGATGTATAACACCATTATTGATTGTCTTTGCAAGAATCGACTGGTAACCAGGGCTTTGACCCTCTTACCATTGTTACTTACAACACCTTAATTCATGGGTTTTGCAATTTGGGCCAATGGGAGGAAGTTACAAGACTACTAGATGAAATGATTGGCAAGAATATCAAACCAAATGTAGTGACATATAACATCTTAGTTCATGCTCTATGCAAGAAGGGGATGATCTTAGATGCGGAACAAGTGGTCAAAAAGATGATTCTTAGAGGCACAGATCCAAATATTTTTACATACACTGCTTTGATGACTGGCCTTTGTTCCCAAAACCAATGGATGAGGCTATAAAACTGTTTAAAGTAATGCAAGAGAACAGATTAAATCTTGACATTGTCACATTTACTGTCCTTATTAGCTTTTTCAATGTTGGCATGTGTAAAGTTGCAAGAGGTCTATTTTTACATGTTTTCCTTTATGATGTCATAAAATAATTATGAGTTTAGTTACATATAATTTGTTAATTTTTCTATTCATGATTTCTAATAACTAGTTAAAGTTAAGTCAAATTTGTTACATATTAGAAATTAGTATTTATGTAAAATTTAGATAATTAAATTTTATTTATTATAATTTTAATATTAAATTAAAATTAAATATTATTATTATCTAGTATATAAGAATTCAAATATTCTAATTCATTATGTGGTAACTGAATAAAATTTTATATTTATATTATATGTGTATTTATCTTATTAATTATGATGTTTTATTAAATTAATAAAAAAATTATCATATAATCATATAACATAGCTCGTGTCATAAGTATAATTAACAAGGTGAGTAGCATAAGCTTAGTTATGTGTAATTTAGTGAAATTTACCTTCAACTGGAAAAGGTGATCCGCCGGTGCAGCCATCCAATACAATCAGTAGAATTGGATGACCTCTGTGGGCAATATTTATGCTTGGATCGATAATATGCCATCTCTGCCCGTCTCTGTCTAGCCCTGTCCCTTCATAGCTTTTGGAAAGTTTGGCAGTACGCACTTGGAATCTTGCCTCTTACGCAGTACGCACTTAAAATTAAAGTTGAACTCAGTTACCAGAAAAGAAACTTGAGCATGAAATGGATATCGATCGGTCTATCAGGATTGTCACTTACACAGTAAGCACTATTTTTCCTTTTTTTTTTTTGTTTTTGCTTCTCAATAAAGATTTCATTTCCGATCCTTTTTTTCTTTTTTTCCTTTAAATAAAGGGATTATGATTAGCATACATGTTACGGACTTGTCCTAAGTTTCCAAGAGTTGATACCAAGCGCCAGTAATTCGAACCACCGTAGATGATGTATATCCTACCCCTTTGAATCATCTCTCCTATTTTTCAAAGCACGATTGCCTCGGGAAACCATTTATGAATATCACACTCGTTTAATTACTTCCCTCAACATTCAATACATAACTGCGTACAACTGCAACCTACGGCCTGCCCTCCACAGCATTCCTTTTTTCCTTTTTTTCCACTAATTTAATTCTAGTTCAAACAAAAACCATCCTCAGATCACAAAAATGATTAGCCATATACAGTAGAAGGTCGAACAAAAAATATCATAAATTATTAATCAATAATAATGGATGAAAAATAAAAAGAAATTGAATAAAAAATATAAATATAATGAAAAAATACTGTAAAAAACATAAATTATATTTGTCTCCTTTATATTTTAAACCTAAATTTTTGCAAAAGAAAAAATAAAAAAATCTAAATCTTGGATTTTTCCGCCACCGAGCATGTATGTATCTAGTCCAACACTAGACATCAATTGTAGGAATCCCACGATGAGGTCCTTCAATAACATTTTTTCGAGTGATGGTCGTGTTTTCTTGTTCACTTTGGCAACCCCTGACGCGATGCACTCTCTGTCCATCAGATCAGATCTAAACACATTCATATACAGTGCATAAGCTCACGACGTGTTCTATGTACCACATTCCTGTAACTTTACTGAAAAGAAAGAACAGAAGGAAATGGAAAAGGAAAGGAAAGGAAAAGGTCGCACACAGATTGCAAGCATGTCCACATTCTTCTCTAGTCTACTTTCTACGGGATTTGTTAGAATTGATCCACTAACAAAATTGAAGAACCATCTTTGTGATCTGTGGAGACAGGACCTACAAATTTCCTCTCCACCTACTCCATTAATGGTTTATCAATAAAGGATCTTCGATTTCCTAGAAAGTATTATAAAGGACATAAGATATCATAACATCAAGCAAAAAAAGCATGAGAATATGAAAATCAAAGTAAATCAAACACCCAACACACACACACACAAAAATGTCCATTAACATGTATCCCAATAATCATCTCCCATGTAAAATTGCACCCACTTTTTGCTCATTCCTTTCAAACATGGTCAAGTCTTGGATGCAATTTTGAAGGACCCAAGTCTTCATTAGAATATGAACATCAGTGGGGTGCTGACCTCTCACCCCCAACTCATTTTTATAAACAGCATTTTAGTTTTGCAATTGGAGAAAAAATATTCCAAATTTACAAAATAGACCTCATTATATTCACATGAAAGCTCTTCATATCAAATGGTTTTCATGATTTGGTTGGGTTAAATAGCTTTCAAGAGAACTAAAAAGGGAAAATAAAATATTATTTGTTAAAAAGATCATTATATTACATTCATGAAAATTATCTAAAAATGTTATCTTTCACAAAGGGAATTGGATAGGTTCGTATAACAACGTGAGCAGAATGGTATCTTCACAGTCAAATCATTTTGTGATTTGCAGGAGTGTCTAGGAGGTGAGTATGCTAATGAAACACCCCCTATATATTCCAAGGATTGGCACCACCTAAAGTGGAAATTTTTGAATTTTGCATGACAATTATTGCTTGAACGACTCCAGTTAAGGATCGTCTAGCACATTGAATGGAAGACTTTCATTAGGACACTTATTGTACCTTATTGCTCGTTGGGACAGGAATCTATCAACCATCTCTCCCTCCATTTTGAGTGTGCTTGGCAGGTGTGGTGCAGATGTTTGGGATGGTGATGAATAGTTTGAGTTGTTCCAGACTCAGTGACTGAGGCTTGGGATATATGGGTGGGACTCGAACAATGCTGTCAATCAAAGGAATTATGGGTTATGGGATTCTTTGCAATCATATGGCCCATTTGGTTGGCAAGAACGATTGTATTTTTTGGGGTAAATCCTTTCAGCTGGAGAAGATTTGTAATTTGATATGAGTTAGAATGATGCAGTGGACTAAGGCTAAATGACCTCATTTTTCTTATACTATCAATGATATTATGTTAAATATTGCAAGTATTTCCCCTCTTAGGAAGGATCCGTTCGGAGAAGGGATGTGGTATGGAGAACCCCTCCGAAGGATACCTTTAAATTCAATACTAACGCCTCCGTCATTGGCTCCACTTGAGTGACAGGCATTGGTGGCATAGAGGGTTCACAATAAAATAGTGGTATGCATTTTCTCCGAGGCAATACGAGCGGCTAGTATAAATGAGGTGGAATTGTTTGCAATTAAGGAGGCGGTGGAATTATGGGAGCTATATGTGGGTGCTGATTCATCAGCGGTGGTCATATTGTAACTAAAAGTTAATGACTAATCAAGCAGGTCCTTAAGCAAAGTCAATGACTAATCACAAATAATAAATATTTTAATAGTTATAAATAAAAGTTAGACATTTTCAATTGTCAAACTATTTTTTATCATAATAATATAAAGTTTTAGTGAACTTTTCTCTTCGATAAAATATAAATTATTTTGATAAACTTTTGAAGTGAAATATAATATAATTGTCTATTTAACAAATAAGAATTTTTTTTCTCCATTTTGATCCTCTTGCATATCTGACTTAGCTATTTAAATCTCCAAAATTGCCGAAAAAAAAATGATAATTTGATATCAAAGAGAATTTTATCACTAAGCAGAAAGTTACGAAGCCAATAGATGGCATATATCTATGGTGCTCCAGCTGCTGTAAATTCGAAGAATAGTAGATTCTTATTAACACTAGTATAAAATATCCCAAACCTAGAATATTTGGATATAACGCGCTTGAAGGAACATTTCGGTGACATGGATATTTTCACACGGAAAATATTCTTGGAGTCCTTGGACGCCGTCCTATCCCATTAATTATTCGGCCACGGGCGACCATTCCACCTCTAGCATTCGCCTATAAATATAAGTTTCCCCTTCACAAGAATAGAACCAAACGAAGAGAAAGGGAGTTATCAGTGGGGTGAGTGAACTTTGGCTTTCTTTTTGTCGTGAAATTGGGGGTTTAGCTAAGAGGTTAGAAAATAATAATAATAATAATAATAATAATAATAATAAAGTATTTTTTTAGTACTGGGTGGGATCCACTCGTCATCATGCCGTGCCGCGTCCAAAATGCAACTTTTTAATAATAACTTCGGCGATGGCTTCCGGCAGCAGCTCTAAGCCATTGCTAACGGACCTAGTTGCATCCTCAATTTCAAAACAAGTTCCGTCCAATTACATCCGTCCCATATCTGACCGTCCATGTCTGCCAGAGGTCCAAATATCAAACACGACTTCCATTACCGTGATTGATCTCGAGGGACTTCAAGCTGTTCGAGGATAAGAGAATGGTTAGGACCCTGAAGTCCCTCCAGATCAATCACGGTAATGGAAGTCGTGTTTGATATTTGGCGGCGGACGAGTGGGAAGGGCGTTGCAAGAAATGGGTGGTGGCCAAGATTGTGATTGACCACAAGTGGAGTGTCGCTCATGACCTACCATTTGAAATAATTTCCTTTTGAATTGCTGAACTTGCAATTGAAATAATTGTGCCTTCTTTGTGGACATTGACAATCTAGCAGATTTGGTTCTTGCTGGAGCCGTGGTTGCAAAGTAAAGGTCCTGGTGGTGCTGACCAAGTGCTAGCATATTTTGCTGTTTCAAAGCTTGGTGAACCTCCGGTTGATGGTCAGATGGATACCAATCCGGAAGGCTTGATTGCTGCATATGGAAAATGGGTATCCGCAGTAGCTGCAAGACTACAGGCTGGAGGGCTTTCTTGCAAGGTAAAGTAAACCTCTCTTTCTCTTTTTGGTCCTTGAACCTAGTTTGAGGCATTCTTTAAGCTGACATGCTTTCTTTCTTGCAACTTTATTTTGCAACTTAAGCTGTCAGCCAGATAGGGATCGGGTGGGCATTAGATATTCATCAAGGAATTCAACCGTCATGTTTAGGCTAAGTATTAGTCAGTGTGGACTTTAAACTATGTCTTTGGAAGCATTAATAACTGCAATTTTGGATTAATTCTATTAGAAATTCAGAAGATGTCTTACCTCTTTGATGTGTGGAGGTGCTGTGGGGGATCTGGGCTCCCCTGTAAGACCCAAAAGCTTGAAGTAATTACTTTTGCAAGTATACTACACTCAAGATTCTGACAGAGTTGTGAATGCAGTCAAGGAAATCTAGAATTTTGTTCATGTTATATCAGGTTCTTGCCAAGGAAGCTCTTCTGAAGCAAACTCTGGAAAAGTTGTCTGGATCTCAGCATTTATGCTTGTTGGAGCTCGCCATCCCAGGGCAATTGTTGGTGTTGTGGAGAAGGAATTCCACTCGGAGGTAAAGCTGCCTCTAAAATGGAATATAATACACTTGAACTTTAGTTCTTATGTAAATTTTGTACGGTCCCATGTCAGTTCTAAGGGCTAATTCTTGGATGGACTACTTCATAGTGCTTTGATGGGTTGAGTTGGAGTGGATTAGTTTTTTGGTTTCTCCAATTCAGTCTATCTACCAATTCACTTGTTTGGGGCTTAGCTCACATTGATGACATGAATTTTTCTTGTTTGGGAAATTTGTATTTGCTAGTAAGCTAAATCTTGGTTTCTATATACTTATTAATATTGTTTATATCATGTCAAGTGTGAAATTAAATGAAAAGTTACTTTTAAATATATTGTGGCAATTTTTGGAAACTTTCTAAAAATAGAGAAAATAGAGTGAATATATTTGTGTGTATATAAAAAGTTGCGGTGTATAAAAATCATGATTAGATTGATGATCAACAGAGTGAAACACAATTTAATGGTGCAAATAAAAAGTAACATCAACGAATATATTGAAATAATAACGATAATTTTCTTTTTTTTATTTTTCATTAGTTATTTTGTTAATAATACTAAATTAAATTGATTTTTGAAAGACAATGAAGAAAAGATATCATTCTAATCTAATTATTTCTAATAGTTTGATTAATGGACCTCATAAAAAAAATGTTAAGTTGAAAACTTATAAGAAATACACTCATTTTATATATAATTATTAGAATTAAATAAAATATTAATATAATTTGAATAAAAAATTTTTAATTATAAAATTATAATATCATATTAATTTTTTTAATTTAAAAATTTAAAATTATTAAATAAAATTTAAAAATAAATTATATATTAACAGGAGACTTGCGGAGGATGTGCGCTCATCCATCATCCTACATGCTTTTGTGTATTTTTTGTTTTTACCACCTAACTTTAATTATTTTGTCATCATTTTTTTTTTTCACGAGGAAGTTTTGTTGTAATAACAAGTCGTAAGTCAGCGTCGAGCTTGAAGTGGACCAGGAATTTCTCAAGTAGGTCTTGTTGGTTCTACTCCATCTCCCTACTCGTTCATTCACCTCTGTCGCCGCCGCCGCCGCCGCCGCCCAGCAACAGCGAGCAAGAATGAGGGAGACGATGATGGCGAAGAAGAAGTTTGCTTTCGCATTTCCATTTGCGCAGAGGAATGCTTTTTCCTCTGCTTCTCGAGTAGTTCAAGGACTGATTACGACTGAATTGTCCAATTTTTTCTCCAATTATATTCTCGTCGTCCCTACTCATATTCTCATTCTCCGTCTGCTCAGAGAGCAACCAAAAAGTTTCGGAGGAAAATTGCGGGACAGGATTGGCAAGATCTTAGTCTTGATGATGCCCTTTCTCTCCTCAATATGATGCTTCAAACCAGACCTTTGCCTTCCATTGTGGTTTTCAACAACTTTTTGCGGCAATTGCAAGAATGGGCCACTACTCCACGGTAATTTCATTGTCCAAACGTGCCGAGCAAAACTTTCTCTTCAAGCACGATATATGTAGTTTAAGTATATTGGTGAACTATTTCTGCCGATTAAGAAACGATAACTTCGGTTTCTCTGCTGTTATCAAGATGTTCAAACTCGGTTATGAGCCTAATGTCTTCACTTTTACTTCCCTTCTCAATGGCCTTATTCTAAGTGGTAAACTAACTCAAGCTGTGAAGTTTTTTGACGAGATGGCGGAGAAAAGGCATCGACCTAATTTAGTTACCTACTGCACTCTAATCAATGGGTTCTGTATACAAAGTCAAATCGCTGAGGCTGTTAAGATATTTGATTTTATGTTGGAAAAGGGCTACCAATCTAATTTAGTCATTTATAACACCATTGTCAAAGGTTCGGGCAGATCTGGAAATGCTAACTCAGTCATTCAAGTGCTCAAGAAAATGGAGGAAAGGGGTTGTGACCCTGATGTGGTGATGTATAACACCATTATTGATTGTCTTTGCAAGAATCGACTGGTAACCAGGGCTTTGACCCTCTTCTCAGGAATGCTAGGAAAAGGCATTCAACCTACCATTGTTACTTACAGCACCTTAATTCATGGGTTTTGCAATTTGGGCCAATGGGAGGAAGTTACAAAACTACTAGATGAAATGATTGGCAAGAATATCAAACCAAATGTAGTGACATATAACATCTTAGTTCATGCTCTATGCAAGAAGGGGATGATCTCAAATGCAGAACAAGTGGTCAAAAAGATGATTCTTAGAGGCACATATCCAGATATTTTTACTTACACTGCTTTGATGACTGGCCTTTGTTCCTAGAAGCAAATGGATGAGGTTGTAAGACTATTTAAAGTAATGTAGGAGAACATATTAGATCTTGACATTGTCACATTGACTATCCTTATTGATGGTTTTTTCAGTGTTGGCATGTGTAAAGTTGCAAGAGGTCTATTTTCTAGTCTATCTGTTAAAGGATTGTTGCCTAGCATTCCTACATATAACATCATGATCAGAGGAGGTTGCAATAATTCTAAGGTAGATGGTCTATTTGTGTCTCTAGTAATCTACATAATAAGGTGGACTAACCATATGGTGTCCGCGAGATATCACCGTGGTTTTAATAGGAAATATAAAAAGAAGAACGCTGTAAGTATCACAAAACTTAAAGTCTTCATTACCTATTCAATATCACTGTTGATTGTTTACAATAAAAACTATCAAAAATCCATGTAAACTTGTAAACAATACTTTGGTGAGAGAGGGTCACGAGCCAAATGTTGTGGCATATAATTGTGTTTCTAAGGACAAGCTCATAAGAGAGGTCTTGGCTTATAAAATTGTTGAGAGGAATATGAATACGAGTGATAGAGTTTTATTACATAACAATATATAGTGAGCAATATAAGAGCATGTAATACCATAATTTTTTTATATTTAACTTTATTTGTTTACAAAATTTTGTTACTATTATATTATTTCTTAAATATTGCTACCTAGCTTCTTTTTTTTTTTCATAGATATCATGCAAAATGTATTAATTTACTTAACAAATAAGGAAAATTTTTAACTAGGTTGTTGCTTCACAACTTATGCATGTCAATATTTTTCTTTATCTTTTTTGAGTAAAATTTTTGAATATTTAAATATATTATAATTTATATTTGAGGGCCAAAATATTATAGTTTGTGTCTTTTTTTAATATTTTAAATTTATATTTTTTAGAATAAAATTATACAAATATGACATACAAAAATAAGAACAGATTATAAATTTATTTTTTCTTAATATGCGGTTTTCTATAGTGTATGGTCCAAATAAAATTAAGAAAAATGAAAAGTATATATGAGGTGATTGATTTATTGATTATACTTTCACATTCTAAAATTATCTTTAAAAACATTGGTATTCAGTTGCTAATTTCTTGTTGTGGTGACCTCCACTTTCTCTCCTACGTTGTTCAGTCCCATCGCTATAAATTTTACGAATCATTGTGTTGTCGTGGGCGCCCAACTTAGCAAGCGAGATTAATGGTGACGGTGATGATAATGAAGCCTTTTTTGTCATTTCAATCTATGCTTCTTTTCTGTGCACAAATGGTGATGGTGTTACAATTCCTAATGATCTAGTGTTTTTTAAAAAACAAGGACATGTGGGGCAGAATTGGAGTCATCTCATTCTCGCTGATCCCCTATCCCTTTTTAATCAGATTGTCCAACGAGCCTTTACTTTTGATTTTCAATTTTACCAGTCTTTTTTGCAGCAATTGTAAGGATGATCTGACCCCGTTTGCAGGCTATAGGTTGCTAGTGATTGGCTCACTTTTGTATCAATTAGAGTGCTTGAAGTTGACATCACAGTAAATTCTAGTTCTAATAAATATTTTCAAAAGTTCATGGGCTTTATTTATTTATTTATTTTCTATTGTTTTGGATTTTCTTTGCTGTACCTCAAATGTTTTTTGTCATCATGCCCCGTAGACTTGGTGCATGATCGCATGAAATGTGGGTGAGAGGTGCTAAATTCCTATTGATGAGGACCTTGTGATAACGGACCCAAGGCCTACTCCAAGCCGAAACCGACCCCCGGCTTGACGCAAGCCAGCAACCCGCAGCCTCACTGCTTTCCAAATCGAGAGACTCAGCCTCCACCAATAGGATTCTGACATGTACTACTAGGCAGATACCTCCACCTCCTTTACACGTGTTGATGTGCGATGGAAGCATGAGAATGCTGAAATTATATCAAGTAAATTTAAACTTTAATACCAATTGAGGTGGAAAAAGAATTGAATTTTTAAAAGAGATTTTGAAATTTATTATAAAAGGTAACAATTCTTAAAAGAGTATTTGACAAAATTCATTAAAAGTAATTCCCTATTTATAATTGTTGTTAACAATACAAAATATTTGATTTTGTTAAATTTAAAATGTTGGATGTGAATTTAGAATATGTTATATGTAAAATTTTCTAATTTATAATATTATATGTCATATATTAAAAAATTAAAAATTTTCTTTTTAAAAAGATAATTAACTTACTTCTTTATTTTTATATTTTTAAAAATAATAATTTAAATAATTTTAACAATAAAAATATTATATATTTATATGAAGAGAAAAATTTAATAATTTTACAAATTAAAAATTATATTAAAATTTTACTATTTTGAAAATTACAAATTGCATACTTTTTTTCACAAAGAAATAAGATAATTCTTATATATAAAAAAATTCTTATGAAATTGTGCAAATGGTAAGTTAGTTTATAAGTCTAAGTTGGCTTGAATTCCTAGCACTTGGTGGCCTGCTCCTTTTATGGTAGCAAATGTTATATCTCCCTTTGTACAATTGAGTGTACCCTCCAACTTTAAAAAATGAAATACATTTTGTTAATCTCTTTATGGTGTAGCTTGTAATTTGTTAAGACCATCTAGGCTAGGAGCTAAAAAAAAACAAAAGAATGAAGTAAGATGAACGTGGTTAGGTGGGAAAGGTTATTTACCTCTCCCTTGATGAATCAGGATGCCACTCAGTTTTGACTTTAAGCTTCATCTTGTTTATGGATCTTGCGTTGAAGTAACTGGCAACCTTTAATCTATATCTCCACAGTATAACGTATAATCAGGATCACCATTAGAGTTGTATTGTTATAGACATTATCTCTTTAATTTTATTATAAATAAAGAGCCAATGGCACCAGCGATGCCATCTACAAGCAGCCATACGGATAATATTTTAATTATAGGAGATGCTACAACTTTTTCCAACTTATCCTTGCCCTTTCTGGTTAAATCTTCTTGGATTCGCCGCTGTTTGCCTCCTGTCATAACTAGGTCATTGTGGCAAATAATCCATATACTCTCTCCTCCTCTTTTTGTAGCCACCCGTAACTAACTAATAAGAACTAACTCTTGTTGTATTATTAAGTTAAAAGAAAGAATTAGGAGTTGTATCATTCATCCTACTCTTAATTAAGAGTTATTTAGTTTAACAACTATTATTTAAATTGTTATAATTCTATTTAATAAATTATAATTTTGTAATTTATAATAAATATTCTTAATTTATTTTTATTCATATACTAAAATATAAGTCAAATTATATATTTATGTATATTCATTTATTTTTTATTAACTCTTTTAAAGTAGTTATTTTATCACATATTTTCTTAAAGTAAACTATTTGATAAATATATTGTTAATAAATTATAGTTCAATAGTTCCTTTATCACTATTTCCTTTACTCTATAAAATATGATATTTCAATTGCAAATAAGCATCATAAAGGCAAATTGGTTTTGTAAAGTACTTAAATAGTCACGTCATATTTAGTTTTTATTTAGTGCATTGCACTAAAAAAATAATTAGTAATTTCTTTTACTTTCAATAAAATGAGATTTTTTAATATATATATATATATATATATATATATATATATATATAAACTTAATTTAATTAATTAAATTTATTAAATTAAAACTCTTAAAATTTTTAAAAATATATTAATTATTTTTATTAATTTAAGTAAATTATATTTAATAATTTGATTATAATATTAAAATTTTAAAAATTATTAAAATAAAATAACTATTTAATAATAGTAAAATTTAAATTTAAATGTTAAAAAATATAAATTATTTAAAAAAATTTAATAATTTTTACAAAAATTTAACCTAATTTTTTATATAAATTTAATTTTTTTTATGAATATAGATAAACTATTAAATTAATTAAATTAATTTACAGTGCATTCCCTAAGTTAGAAAATAAGTGGATTTTGTATCTCAAAGCTTGCCTAATTATCTACGAAAAAATAAAAGTTAATAATAAAAGAAGCAAGGCACTGAAAGAGTCCAAAAGTGGCCACAGCATCAGCACCAACACCAGCACCACCCATCGTCGTCGCCCTCATCATTTCTCTCAATCCAATGGCGTCTATGCCACCAATCACTCTCTCCATCTCCTCTCTCCCTAAACCCACTTCAAAACTCAACTTCTTTGGCTCCAAATTCATTTCTTCAACCCAAAGCACACGACTTTCTTTAATAACCGCAGCAGCCCCTAGTGCCACAGCTACTCCAACGGCTGCCACGGTTGTTCCGGCGGTGATTGTCGGCGGCGGACGAGTGGGAAGGGCGTTGCAAGAAATAGGTAGTGGCCGAGATTTGTTGGTGAAGAGAGGGGACTCTGTGCCGCTGGATTTTGAAGGGCCTATTTTGGTTTGTACCAGGAATGATGATCTTGATCCTGTTCTTGAATCCACCCCCAAGTCCAGATGGAAGGGTAGGTATTCCCAATAATTTTGGATTTGTTTTGAGGAATTTAGGTGAAAGATATGAACTTTACTGATAAATGAATCATCATTCATTCCCAGGAAACAAGAAAAATTGAACCAGAGCAGATGAACATCTGCTTGCAAGTTGTAAATGTTCAGACACAATTATAATGAAGAAAAATAATCTACTGCTTATTGACTAAGCTAGCTAAGGAATATGAAGAATGCTATAAATCGAGGTTCAGATATTGCTGTGGTTGCGCATTTTGTGGGCCTATGCAAGTATTTGCTTCTGTATTAGGTGCAATGATTGCGATTGACTGCAAGTGAAGTGTCGCTCGTGACCTACCATTTGAAATAATTTTCTTTTGAATTGCTGAACTTGCAATGGAAATGATTGTGCCTTCTTTGTTTAGATGGTTGTGCAATACCCTTTTGGGCTCTGATAAGTGGACGTTGACAATCTAGAAGATTTGGTTTTTACTGGAACCATGGTTGCAAAGTAAAGGTCCTGGTGATGCTGACCAAGTGCTAGTATATTTTGCTGTTTCAAGGCTTGGTGAACCTCCTGTTGATGGTCAGACGGATACCAATCTGGAAGACTTGACTGCTGCATATGGAAAATGGGCATCTGCAGTAGCTGCAAGATTACATGCTGGAGGGCTTTCTTGCAAGGTAAACTAAATCTCTCTTTCTCCTTTTGGACCTTCAAGCTAGTTTTAGGCATTCTTTAAGCTGACATGCTTTCTTTCTTGCAACTTTATTTTATAACTTGAGCTTTCAGTCTGATAGGGATCGGGTGGGCATTAGATATTCATCAAGGAATTCAACCATCATGTTTAGGCCAAATATTAGTCAGTGTGGCCTTTTTTTGTGTCTTTGGGAGCATTAAGAACTGCAATTTTGGATTAATTCTATTAGAAATTCAGAAGATGTCTTACCTCTTTGATGTGTGGGGGTGCTGTGGTGGATCTGGTCTCCCCCATATGACCCAAAAGCTTGAAGTAATTACTTTTGCAAGTATACTAAAATCAGGATTCTGACAGAGTTGTGAATGCAGTCAAAGAAATCTAGAATTTTGTTCATGTTATATCAGGTTCTTGCCAAGGAAGCTTTCCTGAAACAAATGCTGGAAAAGTTGATCTGAATCTCAGCATTTATGCTTGTTGGAGCTCACCATCCTGGGGCAATTGTTGGTGTTGTAGAGAAGGAATTCCGCTCAGAGGTAAAGCTGCCTCTAAAATGGAATATAATACACTTGAACATTAGTTCTTATGTAAATTTTGTACAGTCCCATGTCAATTCTAAGGGCTAATTCTTGGATGGACTACTTCATAGTCCTTTGATGGGTTGAGTTGGACTGGATTAGTTTTTTGGTTTTTCAATTCTGTCTATCTACCAATTCACTTGTTTGGGGCTTAGTTCATGACATGAATTTTTCTTATTTGGGAAATTTGTGTTTGATAGTATGCTAAATCTTGGTTACAAATTCTGTAGACTTATTAACACTGTTTCTGTCATGTCAAGTGTGGAATTGAACGAAGAATTAACTTTTAAATATGAGGTTGCAATTTTTGGAAACTTTCAAAAAATAGGGAAAACAGAATGAATATATTTGTGTGTATATACAGAGCTGCTGCTGCTGCTGCAACTAATTCTTGGATTTCCCATGTTTTAAGCCTATAACATACATGTCTGTATGTAGTTTTCTTTGTGGCCTTCATGATTTGAATTTCTTTGACTTTATATTACTTTGTTGATACAATTCCTGAAAGTCTCTGAGTTACGGTTACAATTGTTGTTGAGCTTCATTGAGGTTCCTTAACATGAAAGGTTTCTTGATTTATTTCCCTTAACATTGAAGATTTTCTGGAATTTTCTTGTTGCTTCAGTCTTTAACTTTGACCAAGATTACAAATTAACTTTTAACATTCCCTCTCAATTTGTAATTTTGAATTTCTTCTTGAGCTTTCCTCTTGTAACTGCTTTGGTAAGAATATCCTCTGGTTGATCATTTGTGTTGATAAACTCCATTATAACTTCTCCTCTATTAACCATGTGAAATGATGAGTCAGCTCAATGTGCTTTGTATATTCACAGGATTCCTGTCATGGCTATTACTGACATATTATTGCACTAGATGATTGTTGGATCTTTATCTTCATGTTGCAAATTTGATAGTATTTGTTGTAACCAAACTGCTTCACAAACTAAATTAGTAGCTACAGTGTATTCTTCTTCAATAGATGATAATGTGACTACCTTTTGTTTCTTGGAATTACAAGAAATTAGCTTGGTTTCCAAGCTGTATATGTATCCTGATGTGCCGTTTCTCATCTGGTGATCCTGCCCAATTACTATCAATAATTCTCAAACTATGCTTTTCGCACATTTGATTCTCAGCTTCGTAGTTCATTAGATATGCCACAAAATTCTTCTGGCAGCTACATGATGAAGTCAGCTAGCTTCACTCATGAATCTAGAAACAAGACTTACTAAATGTGCGATATCTGGTCATGTATTTGTCAAATAAAGTAACAAACCCACGAGACTTCAATACATGCTTGGAATTATACTCTCTTCTCTATCATCTTGATGTAATCTATCATTTGGGGGCATCAGTGTTGACACTGGTTTACAACTTCACATGTGAAATTTCTTGAGCAAGTCTTCTGCATATTTTTCTTTCGAAATGAAAATTTCTCCTTTATTTTGCTTAACTTGGGTTCCTAGAAAATATTTCATGAGTCCCAAGTCAGTCATTTCAAATTCTTTTATCATAGCACCTCTAAATTCTTCAATTGTCTCTGGGTTAAGATCAATATAAATCAATCATGCACATATAACTAAACAATAAGAACATCATTGGTACCTCCCTTCTTTATGTAAAGAGATGCTTCACTTGGGCTCCTTTGGAATCCATTTTGCTGAGAATAATTATCAATTGCTATTCCCTGCTTGAGGTGCTTGCTTCTGTCCATATTGAGCCTTATGGAGTCCCAATTAAACTTTTTCCTCCATTCCATTATTCACATAGCTTTCAGATTGCTCCACATACACTTCTTCTAGTTCTCTATTCAATAATGCTGATTTTACGTCTAGTTGAAAAACTTCTAATTCCATTTGAACTGTCAATGTGAGAAATTTTCCAGTTGTCTCCATCTGTGCAACTGGTGCATATCTCTTATGAAAGTCTACCTCAGGTTGATGCGAATAACCTTTTGCAGCGAGATGTGCCTTGTATTTTTTTGAATTGAGCTATCTTCTTTGAATTATCTTTTGTAGACCAGTCTCACCACTGCTTTTTGTTGGTTAAACAGATGATATCTTTTAGATTCATCACCATACCCCAAAAAATGAAACATTACTCTCATTTTTCATCAAACTTCTCTGTGTTTTGAGAAGGAATATGAGAGTAAGCTATGCAACCAAAACCTTTCAGATGACTCACCCAGAGCTTCCTTTTATGTCATGCTTCAAATGGTGTTTTGTTTTGAACTGATTTTGTTGGCAATCAATTGAGATTGTAGACTGCTGTATTGGTTGCTTCAACCAAAAACTTGTCGGAAAGTTGTTTTCCTTTAAGCATGCTCCTTACCATCTCCATAATAGCGTGATTCTTACATTATTCCTCACCATTTGGTCGCAGATTGTATCTCATTGCCTATTGTCCTTTCATTCCTTTGTCTTTGTAATACTCTAGGAATGGTTTATAGATGAATTCTCCACCTTGATTTGTTCTAAGTGCTTTATTTCTTAGTCGCCTTCTCTCTCCAATTTTGCTCTGAATCGAGCGAATTTGAATGAAGGCCTCTGACTTTTGCTCCAAAAAATATATCCACATTGTCCCAGTAAAATCATCAACAAACAAAAGAATGTCCCTTTTGCTGCTAATTGAAGGAGTTTGAGTTGGTATATCTGGATGTACCAGTGCTCTCAGTGAAGTCTATGGAAATGAAAGACTATGCATTCTGTTGACATTGAATCTTTCCTTGTCCATACTGATTCTGTTTTCAATATGTGCCCCTTCCTCCTTTGTTGACAGTTGTTTCTCATTAATTTTGATTCTGGATTGAATTGCTTGCTCCAGCGATTGACTAAAAAATTTGCCCATTCTTTGTCCGTGCCATTAACTTGTGTGTGATAACTTTCGACAAATCTTTTTTCTTTTCAATAATTGCAATGATATGCTCAAATTTGAAAGTAAACCTGGTGGAATTTGTTTTGTGACCTTCTTTTAATCAATGTTGTCGATGCTGCTCTTGATTTGGTTGACTATTTCGGCAACTCTTAAATACAAACCTTTGATTCTTTCCCTTTCTTTCCTAGAAAGGTTATCAAATTGTCTCTGCATATTTTGAAGTTTTGAGCCTTTGAATTTCCTTTTGTAATATTTCTCATGCATCTTTGGCTTTTGATACCAAAGACTCTAGGAAAAATAATTTTCCTCACAGCCTGCTGGATGATCCTCATTGCACTTGCATCTCTCTGGACATTTTACTTATATTCTTTCATCTCCATATTTGACCCTGTTGTAGAACTTTCTTCTACTGGTGGTTCTTGATAATAATTAGCAACTACCACAAATTTTGTGCGATAAAGATTGCCTTCTTTCATGAGCTCCAATATTCATAGAATTCTGCATCAAATATTAAAACTTGACTCTGAGTATATATGAAGATGGTATTAGGATGGTCTGTGGCCAGGGATTTAGTAGGACCAGAGTGCACAATTTTTGATAGATGAGTCAAATTTGTGAGGAAAGGACTAAATTGAAACTTTAGGAATTGAGAGAGTCAATCTGAAAACCTTCTTTGGCTTATTATTCGAACCAGAGTCATACAATTTTTCGTACCTAGAAATTGTTTTCAACTATTTTCACGCAAACACTTCTGGTTTTTGGATCAAGGGTGATATACTATCTGATTTTCTTGAAACTTCAGTTGCAAACTCTTGACAGTGTGCCCTTTAGATCTAACTTTGATACCACTTGTTGTGTCAAATGCATTATTGGATGAAGTTTCAGAAACTTTAACAAAGCAGGGCAAAACAGAGTGAAAGTATTTGTGTGGATATGTGGGGTTGCTGCTCCAGCAAATAATTATTGGATTTCTTGTTTTTTAAGCCTATTTCTTCTTTTTCTAAGGTTACAAAGTCCATGTTTACATATAGTTTTCTTTGCCATCTTCTTCATGAGTTGTATTTCTTTGACTTCCTTCATTGGTACAATTTCTAAGTCTCTCAACAATGAATTTACAACTGTTGCTCAGCTTGCATGGCAGTTCCTTAGCATGAATGCTCAGCTTGCATGGCAGTTCCTTAGCATGAAAGGCTTCTTAATTTTTCTTACCTTAAAAGATTTTCTGGAATTTTCTTGTTGTTTGATTCCTTAACTTTGACCAAAATTACAAATTACCTTTTGAAAACATTGTTGGAAACCTGGAGTATAATACATAATCCATATCTTAGGTCTCACCTAACAACTTAAGTTTTTGGATTAAACGGTTTCTTGACATGGTATCAAGGCTTTCATGATAAAGTGATCATGAGTTTGAATCACACTATCCTCATATTTCGCATGAGGGGGCGTGTTGGAGTATAATATATGGTCCATATCCTGAGTTTCACCTAATAGCTCAAAGCTTTTGGGCGGAATAGTTTCTTGACAAACATCGTTTTTGCTATTATTGTAGTTTTACCATTCACTTCTTGTAGAAGACTTGCTTTTGTAGTTTTATTTTAAGAGTCAACTTAGCAGTTGAGTAACTTGACTTATGTCTATTTTGATTAGATTTCTTGTTAGGAAAATTTTCTGTTCCAAATTAATCAAGAGTACCCAAATTCTATAATAATTAGAAATGTTGATGGTCTCTGCATATAAGGTTTATGCAATATTTTCGGAGGTTAAATTCTGTTGGTTAGTTTTACCTTTAAGGTGTGAGGCTCTCTTGTCCTTTACTGGGGGTAAGATTGAGTATGATGCTGACAGTTTTTTAATCTTATCAGTGTGATACTAATAAGTTTTTTCAATTTCTATTGCTCTTTGTAATTTATCCAATATATATTGAGTCATACAAAGTTAAATTCCATACTTAAAATCCTAAAATTTCAATTTCCTTAACACTAATAAAATCTAGACCTCAACAACCTTAAATCTTCCCTTTGTAGCTTTCCTGCATCACCATTGCTAACATCTAGTCTGCCATTATAAGTTACAGTTCTACCATTAAATAAGCTAGTCTACAGTGCTATTTGTGGTTTCAGGCGTCCAACCTTATTGCAGAACTTGCTTCTGCAGCAGCTGCAGAAAAGGGGATTACATTTGATGCTGCTATAGAAGAAAGATTATGTGCTTACTCCCGGGCTGTTGCCCACTTCCCAATGGCCATTAAAGAGGTAAGGTGTTTCAGCTGCAATATTTATTGTTTTCGCAGATTGGTGATGAATTTTTGTTTGTGGCTATCTATCTTATCACTTAGTTCTTTTCATAGGAATTCAATAAATTGATGCAGTTATCCATGGTATTTATCTAACAGTGGTTCCATCTATCTCTTATGAAATGAGAACTTTTGTGCAAAACAAATATATAAAGAAATTTGAGGCATCATTTAGTTTAGCTGATTATAATAGATGAATCATGCATTTTATCTTTTCCTAAATCCAACAACATGGAAGTCTTTTTAAATTGAGACCCTTTTTTTTCTTTTAAGATGAACCAATCAGCTTGGTTGAATATAATGCATGATCAGTGAGTCTTCATCTAATTGTTAGATCACCACATGGTCCATTATATATTTACCCTCACATTATTTGAAGAAGATAGTTTTCTTCCAATTTTGATTTTGGACCTTGTCTCCTCAGCTAGTATCCATTTCTTGCCATTATTTCCATCCGGGAAGAAATTGAGGCCTGGCGAACTATAGTTACCATGTGAATCAACCCAAAGAGATAAGTGAAGGTGAGAAGGCCTTATTGGTATTATGCTCGATTGAAAAATAAGAAATTCTAATTCCATCTCTCCTCAACTCAAACCAAGCTATGCAGTTCAAATGATGGAATGGCTTTGGTTCTATTCTACTCTCCTCATGAAAAAGGCAATCCGCAGGGAAGGTGACGACCGGAATCATTGTTGCCTCTAAATACTCGCTATTGGCTTAAGGAGTTAAAAGTTGTCTAGTTATGCGGCTTAAATTGTGCAGTTGTATCTTTT
>JAIRCJ010000023.1:539746-592259 GCA_020883675.1 Bruguiera gymnorhiza | reverse complement strand
TGGACTCGACACTGCCAATTAAAAATATGGCTAACACATAAGCACGTAATCTAATAAAATAATTAGGTAAAATAAGATTTTTTACATAGTTGAATAAATAATTTGGAAATAGTATAGAAAAATCAAGAAATTCACAAGAAATTTGATCTCATAAAATTTGGACACTCTAGATTAATTAGGAACATAAATATTTACCTAATTAGAAAATCTAATAAAAATAGATATAGGATAATTTATTCTACTTGAAAAATTGATTTAGTTAAGAAAAATAATTATAAATTTATTTTTTAAAATTTTAACTTTTTTATGTTAATTTTTTTATAAATATAAATAAATTAATATGGGCCTAAAGTCTATTTTTTTGTCCATTCCATTGTAAAAATAAGAGAACTTATAAGTTAAATAGATCAATGTAATATTTATTTAACTAAATTTTTTCTTAGTTTTTTTTTGTCTTTTAGATGCGTTTATGAAAAGTCTAAATCTCTATTGGAACATTAGTAAAGTGCCCATTATTTACTCTCAATTCATTTTTTGTAAGTAGTATTTTAAAATATAATTTTTGTTCTATATTTGTTTTATTAATTTAATAAATTTGATTTTTAATTACTGAAAAGTGTGAATATTAGAAATATGAGTATGAATTATATAATTAAAAAAATTTATGTTAAAAATAAAAAAATATATATAAATATAAAAATTTATAAATTTAATATTTTAAAATTTTAAATTAATATATAATAGTAGTCTTGCAACTCTTGACAAGAGCAAAAACAAAAAAAAAAATGATAAAAAAAGTGGCTTGATATGTGTGGAAAATCGCACATCAAAATAAAAAAAAAAAGAACCATTATATGTTTAAGATACCGATTTAATATTGTTTGATTAATAATAAGAAAACAAAATTTTGCCATTAAAATTTTAGAATTCACTTTCGGTGAAAATGTAATATGTGAACATGCAACCGAAATGAAAGCCACATGAAAAGCACTTGAAACAAAAGGCCATCAAATCTCCGAGCACGTCCCATAAAAAATGTCCAAATAATGGCTATGATACCGTATCAAAGTAAGTGTGGTTATTGTAGTAATGACCAAATTAGAAATAAGTATGTGGTTAACAAAGTAAGTGTGGTACCAATAGAGATAAATTGTGTGAATAATGTTTACGTCAGTTCAAACATATTCAACATATATATATATATTGTTATGTTTAAACATATTTTCAAGCAAGGCTAATCATCAATGACTTCCAAATGCTACTAATTAGGCAAATGAAAGCACCTAGGTTACCGTTAGTTAAGGGTCCTTGGCATACCTCATAACAATATCTAAAATAACTCATGAGTCCTCCTCTCTTAATGACCAAAAATAAAGTTTTGGATTTGAAAAAATATGATTGAAGATTTTTGTTTCTAATTGTTTATAAGGTATGAGTAAAATGAAATTTTTGAGATGGAAAAAGTTTATTTTATCACTTAGTATATGTCCAGAAAAAAAAAAAGGCAAACAAAAATAAATGGTTATAATTTAAAAGTTGAAACTTTAGGGACTAAGAGAATGAAAGACATACACTACAGCAATTTCATAGTTAACTTAAAAAAAAAAAAAGAGAATTTAAGATAATTGTAAAAAGTAAGGTAATATAGAGAATTCTAAATAGTTGTGACTTGCGAATTGGGGAGACGGATGGCAAGATGTCCATAGATAAGTACAAGACTAATGCATCTAACTTTGAAAATGATCATTTAATTGTAGTGGTTTCAATGATGAAAGTCAAGGTCATCCACCATATAGAAAGGTAACCTTCTTGATTTGATATACTATGGATTTACTATAGGTCTTTGAACTTAAAAATTTGAGGGCATTGAATTTGTCTATTCTATTTATGTTATTGTGGAAAACAAACACCTTATAAGGTATGTAGGTCAATGAACCAAATTTTTAGGAAATTACTCCTTAATTACTTCTCTTCAAGTCTCGGATGCTTTTTTTTGAAAAGTCCAAGTCTTTCATTAGAAAATCAACATCAATTATATCATCTACATTTCAATATTTACAATGATAGAATGGAGAAAATTTTCCTTAATTTGATTCAATTTTTAAGTAACTTAAGTTAACATTAAATGCAAGTAAAAATAGAAAAAGATTCAATTGAATAAAAAAAATAAATTTGTGTAGTTTTAAAATTATATATATAATACTTTTTAAAAAAGAGTATAGCATATATAAGATGGAGATATCATAATTATAAACTTGATGGTAAGATGTCCATGGATAAGCAGAATACTGATGCATCCAACTTTGAAAATGATTATTTGATTGTATGGGTACAATGGTAAAGGTCAAGGTCATCCCCCCGTATGGAAAGGTAACCTTCCTCATTTGATGTCTATATTGGATTTATTCTGGGTCATTGAACTTAGAAATTTGAGGGGCATTGAATTGCCTATTCTGTCCAATGACATTGAATTTGTCTATTCGGTTACCTTTCATTACACGGCATGTACTGCTGACTCTGTCATTACAAAATTGACTCCTTTTCATTTGTTGTTCTGTACATACATGGGTGCCTCGGAAAATTAGAATAGTGTGTGCAAAAAATTAAAAGGCAACTTTTCAGGCATCCTTAATTTTCCTTCTTTGCCTCTTGTTTTCATGTGCACAGCGGGTGCCAAAACCCACACAGACCTGCAGACATAGCTAAGTTAGTTTTCTGTTACACAGGATGTTTGAGAGTTAAAGATTGTTTTGATGTCTTAATTGGGGAAGTAATAGTCATAAATACAGATTTAAATGTTTCTAAAATTAATTTGTCACCATTGTGAATGTCTAAACGAGAACATGATCTTTGTAAGTGCAGAAACATAATCCAGTTGACTGAGTTGGGAAAAAAAGACCACAGCGTTTTGGTCTCCTCTAAATTTTGATTTTTCTAAGATAATCTCTTTGTATACATATATATAGAGTAATACGGGCATTGGGTCTTTTCATACCTTGTCATTGTGGATATTAAAGAGCTTATAAATAAAGTCTTGCACACATTTTGGAAATTAGAGAGGTTAAGTTTTGGACACCCATTTTCTACGAAATGTTTTTCTCAATTTCTTCCTTTCAAGTCTTGGACACATTTTAGGAAATATCCAAGTCTCCGTTAGATCAAGAACTTTAGTTTCATCATTCATGCTTCAAGTCATGGTCTTCTTTGAACAAAAAGTTAGAAAATGAGATGTTAATTGCAATAAGAAGTTGCATCTCACAAGTTATAACTTATTTTTATAGGTAGAGTTTTAGTTTCATAATTAGTGAAAAAATATTTTAGATTTACAAAATAGATCTCATTATATTTTCATGAAAGTCCTTTTTATATCAATAAGTTTTATGTTCTCATCAAGTTAAATAACTATGTTAGACGTACAAGAGGACAAAAATGGAAAAAAAAATATTAATTATATGTTAAATAAATCATAACTAAGTCATGAATTCCTCTCGCTTGATAGCCAAAGATAGAGGTTGGATCTAATGAAAAATATTGGTTGTAAATTTTTGTTATAATCAATTTCTATCAACTTGCATATAAAGTGAAAGTGAAATGAAAATCTTTTGAGATGAAATAAACTTATTTTATAATTAAAGATAAGTATGAGAAAAACAAGTTAAAAAAAATAAAAATATATAAATTGAATGAAACTTTAGGGATGAGATAATGAAAGGTCATCCACTATATAGAAAGGTAGGCATCTTGATTTGATGTCCATATTGGATTTATTCCAAGTCATTGAACTTAAGAATCTGAGGGAATTAAACTTTTCTATTCTTTCGATGTCATTGTAGAATTTAAGGGTATAGAATTCTAATTTCTAAATAGTTGTGACTTGTGACAAGAGGAGACATAAAGACTTTGACTAAATTGGAGAGCAAAATAAATACAAATTGCACGAATTCTAAACTTGTATGTATGAATCTGCCTTACGAAAATTGAAAAAAAAAAAAAAGAACTAGACTGTCATTATATGTGTCCCTGTAACTTTTCTGCCAATAGTGTTTTGCTTTTATGTTGCCTACAACAAGAAGCCAAGGAATTGGCTCTTATAAAGCTTATGAATGCTTTGGTCTTGAAATTTTCTGACTATGTCATTGATGTGTGAGATATTCTAGGGATCATCTAAGAAAATAATTTCTTTCTTATCATCTAACAAATTAATTGTTGCCTCAAAAGAAAAAAAAAATTCATTATTGTAAGAAGTTGCATCTCACAAGTTACAACTCATTTTTACAAACACTATTTTAATTTTGTAATTGGTGAAAAATATTTCAAATTTAAAAAATAAATCTTATTATATTTATATCAAAGTCGGCTTTATGTCTATAGTTTTCATAATTTAATTAAGTTAAATAACTAAGATATAAAAGAGAACCAAAATGACAAAAACAACAAATGAATTATTCTTTAAAGAAATCATTGCATTATAATTCACTTAAAAAGCCTATAAAATGCTACCTATAACTCCCTAAATCTTTATTTCACTTGTCATATCATGATGACATATGAATAGCCCATTTATAATAAAATCAAATTAGCCTATTTATATTCTATAATATCGTAATTCATCTACCAAACATACCTTAAACTAATGCTTATGACAATAATTTCTTTAAAATTTACATTTGAGACTTTGACTAAATTGGAGAGCAAAATAAATTTGCATTTAATTTTTTTGGGCACATGTAGAATAAAACTCACATTCTAGAAGCATTTTAAGGAGGTTTGATTTGAATCTTGTTTTTCCTTTTTTTTTTTCAATGACCAATTAAATTAAAGATGATTGATTGTTTCTTGGGAAAAAAGAAAGATGATTGATTGTTGTGTTATAGCATCTCACAACAAAAACCAAATTTAAAAAAAAAAGAAATAAGAAAAGAGAAAATATATAATTTTCCTGCAGTGTCATATGCACGGTAGTCACACACAGTAAAACATAAAGTTACAATTAGTGTCTTCATTCAATCTTCCTTGCTAGAAAAAACAAAAAAAAAAAAAACAAAAACAAGAAGAATGAAAAAAAAAAAAACCAAGAAAGCAATTGCTGGCCTCAAAATAAATTAATTAAAAAAAAAAAGGCAATTGCCATGAGTATGTGGAAAATATGAGATTGGTGCTAAGGAATCTATATCCGAACACAGAATCTGCAATGCCCCCACGTGTTTCAATCACTTTAGACATATCCAATGCAGACCCATAAATGCTTCAATTAAAATGAGCAATCAAACTCAAGTAGACGGCAAGAGGGAGAGAAGAATACCTATGTTGACTTGATAATCTTTAGTTAAAATGTTACCCTATGAAGGCCGGCAAAGACTTTTTTGATCGATTAGGAGCAGACTCTTGTCTTGACATGTTTGGCAAGTTGTATAATTAGAATATGTTCACAATTAGAATATACTCTGAGACTCTTGACTTTTATTACACGGCAGCTGACTCTGGTATTACAAAATTGACCCCTTTCCATCCGTTTTTCCATATACGCGTTCGTGCCTTGGAAATTAGGATATAATGAGTGCAAAAATTAAAAGGTACTTTTCGGATTTTTCTTTTTATGCTTGTTAATTTGCTTGACAATGGAGTTCTGGTTCACCAGGAAACATGTGTTATGGGTTCTGATCAATTGAATATACTTAAGTGGTTATAAGAATTGCCTGGACAAAGAGAGTTGGGTTTATTAAGTATCAGGGTCTACTACGAGTCGAATGGGGTGAGCACAGAGTGTGTGCTCCCTTCCTGGACCGATAATCTGGCATTTGACTACTGCAGCTGGGAACGAGTCAAGTGTAATAGCAACACAGGCTAAGTGATTGAGCTCTTTTTCAATAACACTAACCTTGTGAAAAAATACTCCAAATTTACAAAACAGATCCCATTACATGAACATGAAAGCCCCCTTAATATTTATAGTTTTCATGATTTGTTTGATGAAATTAATAAGTCGGATATAAGAGAGAGCTAAAATGGATAAAAAATAAACGAAGTTTTTGTTAAAAAAATCATCGCATTGTATTTCACTTTAAAATTCAATAAAATATTACATTTGAGACTTTGATTAGATTGAAATGCAAAATAAATATGTAATGCTATATTTTGTTTTTGGTACATCTATAACTAAAACTCAAATTTTATAAGCGTTTGAAGGGGGCTTAATTTATCAAATTGAAGGTAGTTGATTGATGAGTTATAGCATCTCACAACAAAAATTATTATTGGTATTATCTAAAAAGGAATTATAATTCATGTATTTAGTCTTCCTCATTAGGGATGCTATTAAGTCAATTAGGAAGTGGTTCCTGACATGTTTAGCAAGATGCATTTTGGATAGTAATGGGATGTTAATAAATTAGTTACAATGACTTTTCCTCTCATTTGATTCTTATTCTGTCTATCGACTGCACCGATGTAATAGTTGATTTTGTTATCACATTATGAAAGTGATACTTCTCATTTGGTCTACCTTCCATTACACGGCATGTGTTGCTGACTATGGTATTACAAAATTGACTCCTTTTCATCTATTGTTCTGTATTTAATATTTTCTTTGAATACAAAATTAGAAAATGAGACATTAATTGTAATAAGAAGTTGCATCTCACAAATTATAACTGATTTTTACTTGCAGAGTTTTAGTTTTATAGCTGGTGAAAAAAATATTCTAAATCTATAAAATATACCCCATTATATTTTCATGAAAGTTAATTTTCAAATTTTGTTAGGTTAAATAATTATGTTAGATGTACAAGAGAACAAAAATGGGTAAAAATTTAATTATATGTTAAATAGATCATAACGAAGTCATGAGTTATTCTCTCTTGACAACCAAAGATAAAGTTTGGATTTAACTAAAGATTTTAGTTGTAAATTTTTATTTCAATTAATTTCTATTAAATTACATATAAAGTGAAAATAAAATGAGAATTTTTTAGATGGAATAAGTTTATCTTATAACTAAAGATAAGTCTAAGAAAAATAGATTTAAAAAAATAAAAATATATAATTAAAATTATGAGACTTTAGGGATTGGAATAACGAAAGGTCATCCGCTATATAGAAAAGGTAGCCTTCTTGATTTGATGATATGAATTTTTGGCTACTATGTTTAAAATGACACTATTCCTTTGCCGACCAAAAAGTAATTGTTAGGTATCAAAATTTGTCATGTCGTCATCAAATTGCATCGTCTTGCTTGACTAGGAATTTAATACACGAGAAAATAATGCACCAAAAAAGAAAAAAGGAAAATAAAAAATAAAGATACAGTGATTTAATTTTTTCCTGATTTTAAATTTTTTAAAATAATTTTTGTTTATACATATTTATAGAAGAATAGAAAAAATGAGTCCTTTTGGACTTTATATCTGGCATAAACTACCCATCCTTCATAATTCAAAAAATTTGTCTATACTTCTTTTTTGGCAATAAACATTGTAAAAAATTTGTATGAGAGATGAATAAGTAAAATGATTATATAGTTACTTATCTTAAAAAAATTGATAATATAAAAAATAAAAAAATAATTCAAAAGTTTCAAAAAATATAAATTATAAGTAACAATTGTAATACTTTTTATTATGAATAACTAATATTATTTTTTCTACTAAAAAATGTATAATTTTTATTTTTCTACATATGCATTATTTTTATTCTTATGTTTGTATGTATGAATCTACCTTATGAAAATAAAAAATAAAAAAAAAAGAATTGGACTGTCATTATTTGTGTCCGTGCAACTTCTCTACCAATAGTCTTTTGCTTTTTTGTTGCATACAACAAGAAGTTAAGGAATTGGCTCTCATGAAGCTTATGAATGCTTTGGTCTTGAAATTTTCTGACTATATTGTTGATTTGTGAGATATTATAGGGATCATCAAAGAAAATAATATTTTTCTTATCATCCAACACATTAATTGTTGCCTCAAAAGAAAAAAAAAATGAAATTAATTATTGTGAGAAGTTGTATCTCACAAGTTACAACTAATTTTTATAGTTTTGTAATTGGTGAAACAAATATTTCAAATTTAAAAAATAAATCTCATTACATTTACATGAAAATTCCCTTTATATTTATAGTTTTTATAATTTAATTAAATTAAATAACTAATTTAGATATAAAAGAGAACCAAAATGAAAAAAAGAAAAAATAAATTATTTGTTAAAGAAATCATTGCATTATATTTCACTTGAAAAATCTATAAAATGCTAAGTATATCTCCCTAAAACTTTATGTCACTTGTCATTTCATGATGATATATGACTAGCCCATTATATAATAAAATCAAATTAGCCTATTTATATGTTATAATATCATAATTCATATACCAAATATATTTTAAACTAATGCTTATGACAATAATTTCTTTAAAATCTACATTTGAGACTTTGATTGGATTGGAGAGCAAAATAAATTTGCATTTAATTTTTTTAGTTACATGTAGAATAAAACTCACATTCTATAAGCATTTTAAGGAGACTTGATTTGAAATTTTTTTTTAATGACCAATCAAATTAAAGATGATTGATTATTTCTCGGAAAAAAAAAAGAAAGATGATTGATTGTTGTGTTATAGCATCTCAGAACAAAAACCAAATTGAAAAAAAAATTAAAAAGAAATAAGAAAAGAGAAACTATATAGTTTTCCCATGGTGTCACGGTAGTCACACACAGTAAAACATAAAGTTACAATAAGTGTCTTCATTCAATCTTCCTTGCTAGAAAAAAGAAAAAAAAACAGAGAAGAATAATGAAAAAAAGAAAGAAAAAAGAAAGCAATTGCGGGCCTCAAAATAAATTAATTAAAAAAAAAGGCAATTGCCATGAGTATCTGGAAAATAAGAGATTGGTGCTAAGGAATCGATATCCGAACACAGAATCTGCAATGCCCCCACATGTTTCAATCACTTTAGACATATCCAATGCAGACCCATAAATGCTTCAATTAAAATGAGTAATCAAAATGGCAAGCGGAGGGAGAGAAGAATACCTATGTTGACTTGATAATCTTAATTTAAAATATTACCCCATGGCAAAGACCTTTTTGATGGATTAGGAGCAGACTCTTGTCTTGGCATGTTTGGCAAGTTGTATAATTATAATATATTCCCAATTAGAATATACTCTTGAGTCTCTTGACTTTTATTACACGGCATGTGTTGCTGACTCCGGCGTTATGAAATTGATTCCTTTCCATCCGTTGTTCTATATATGGGTTCGTGCCTCGGAAATTAGGATACAGTGAGTGCAAAAATTAAAAGATACCTTTCGGATTTTTCTTTTGGTGCTTGTTAATTTGCATGACAATGGAGTTCTGGTTCACCAGGAAACATGTGTTGTGGGTTCTGATCAATTTAATATGCTTAAGTGGTTATGAGAGTTGCCTGGACGAAGAGAGGTTGGGTTTATTAAGTATCAAGGACAACTTTGAGTCGAATGGGGTGAGGACAGGGCATGTGCTTCCTTCCTGGACTGATAATCTGGCGTCTGACTGCTGCAGCTGGGAACGAGTCAAGTGTAATAGCACCACAGGCCGAGTGATTGAGCTCTTGCTCAATAACACTTCCTTCCTCGGCCCATGGGATGGGTGGTTTCTAAATGTGTCCTTGTTTCTTCCTTTTGAGGAGTTGCGCAATCTTGACTTGCATCGGAATTGGTTTACCGGTTGCTACCAGAATCATGGTACATATTAGGCTTCTTTACTTTTCCTTCTTTGCCTCTTGTTTTCATGTGCACAGCGGATTCCAAACCCACACAGACTTGCGTACATAGCTAAGTTAGAGGATGTTATTCAGGAAATTTCTGAGTTAAATTTTGTTTTAATTTTTTAATTGGAAAAGTTATGATCATATATGGGTTCAAATATTTCCAAGATTAACTTGTCTCCATTGTCAATGCCTGAATCAGAACATGGTCGTTTTAAGTGGTAGAAACATAGTCATTCTGCATTTATTTAAGGGATTTGTTGCATAATCAAGACAATTGTTCCTGCAGGTTTTGAGAAGATATCCAGTTTAAAGAAGTTGGAAGTTCTAGATCTTACAGAGAACAACTTCCAAAACAATATCCTACAGTCGCTGGGTGAAATTACATCTTTGAGGACTCTGAACCTAAGTGATAATAGATTTGAAGGATCTTTCCCAATCAAAGGTACTCAGGAACATATACAGCAATCCCTTTCATCAAACATTTCTCTTTTTTTTTTTATAAATTCATTTAATTATTTTAGTTATTCATCTCTTTTAATTTTAAATTATACTTTTTATTAACAAAAATCATTTTTGAGTAAATCATGAAAAGGAATTTGAACTAGAGCACTTTGTGATCCAAAAAGTTAAACCAAACACACTCTTATACATATTCCCCATTCTTAATAACCAAAAATAATATTTAGATATGACTAAATATGATAGTAAAATTATACTCAATAAATATTTTAATAATTTTGCAAAATAAAGTTTAGAAGATTTTTAATAAACTTATTCACAAAAATTAAATGAGTTGAGTTTATTATTATTCAAATTTAATTTTTTTATTAAACAAATTTTGATATTAAATTTCAAGACAAGTTTTTATTGAACCAATTTGTCAAACTTTTACCGACAATACGATGTATTAGTTCGTTTTAGTGCTACCGATGGGGTTGGGTGGCATTGGTAAGCATCTGCTTTCAAACATCAATGGTCATACTCATACAAAAAGGCAATCACTTTGCAACCACACAGAACCCTCTCTTTCTAACTCACTGTGTGTTTTTCTCTTTTGAAAAGGTATTATGTAGAAACATTAGAACCTTCCATGGGATATTTATTTCTTCTTTCTCTGTCTCTCTTTCTATCTATAAAATTTTCAACAAACCTTATTTTAACTATTAATTTATTATACCTTTTAATTATTACCCTCAGCTACCCAGCAATGTCACACGCCTGACTCGTTTCGGGCCCCACTTGGGCTTTGGATTTCTTTTCTTACTAGAAATTTTGTAGTAAGTTTATATTAAAATATAAAGTTAGTAAAATGAATTTTATATTGTAACATTGTATCATAGTAGTAATCTACAAAACAATTGTATAATATTACAGGTAACGACATTTATGGGGATTTTTTCTTTTTGTTTTTTTTTTCCTTTTAGGCAAACAAACTAGAATTTGCATCTTAATTTAGTCTTATGAAATATAAGGTGGGTAAAGTATGGTTTTCCTCTTTACTTTAATTTGGGAATTATGATGCAAATTGAAGTTATTTTTGTTAAGGCTTAACTACACTGATGTGTCTAATTCCAAAAATTATTTTTTTCCTGTGTCATGGGAAAAATTATTGGGTAACTCAAGTTGCCCAAGGAGCTAGTTTTCAAGGGAACAACTTTAAGGCAGTCATATCCTTGTGAAGTTACTATTGCATATTACAACGGAGTGAAAACTTTTTTATTTTAAACTATGCATGCATGAAATTAGCACATATATGTCTTTATTTGCCTATGGAACAACTGTAATCTATCCTCAAAGTTAAAGGCTATTGAACATCTGGAGACCTTAGATTTAAGCGATAACAATTTCAACGGTCCCCCAAATGTCCAAGGTAAAGGCAACATACAACTCATCAATTTTTTTTCTTTTATTATTTTTAAAGATAAATTCACAATTTATAAGTTTTTTAAATGCAATGGATTTGAATTTAATTTTTATTTATCCAATCAAACTAAACTAATATAATGAGAGAATTATAAAGAATCTTCAAAAGATGAAAAGAGTACTCTAAGTTAAAAAAATCATTGCATTATATTTCACTTTAAAAGTCAATTAAAATACATTATATCTCTTTAAAATGCTTTAGAAATCCTATCTTCTTTTATGTCTCTTCTTTTGTGCCACTTGAACTTTACATCCAACTTTTCTTCGCCATGTAAAATTATCATATAAAGAGTAACTCAGACAATGAAATTTCTTTTTGTTTTATTTTTTTTCCTATTTTGTCCTTAGGAAAAATAAATAGTATTGATAGTTTTTTTCAAAAACTTTTGGAGCTATGGGTGCTTTTATTCTATACAATGAGTAAACTCATAAATGCAATAACCGTTAAATACTCTATGTGTCGCAGATTTTAAATCATTGAAGAATTTGACAGTACTGAATTTAGAATATAACAGCTTCAATAGCAGCATTCTACCCTTTCTAAGTACCCTTACATCACTTAGGACACTGAATCTTCGCTGGAACAATTTGGATGCATCGATTTCTGCAATAGGTACGACAATTCTCTAAATTTAATTTATTTTGTTTTGTTTTTTTCCCTAAGAGTCACAGTACTTTTCCCTTACAGCAACAATGAATTATATTTCTTTTTGGCAAAACTCAATTTATTTTTCTTTTAATATAAATCTGCAGATTTAGCAAGTTCGAAGAATTTAGAAATTTTAGATCTTTCTAAGAATTATCTCAATGTTTCCCTAACAAGGCTAGTAAGTACTACTTGTTCTTTTCCATAAGGATTTTGTGTGTTTAAAGAGAGCAAGAGTCGAAGAGATTCATTTATTTTCTCTTTAATATAAATCTACAGATTTAGCAAGGTTGAATAACTTAGAAATTTTGAATCTTTCTAAGAATTATCTCAGTGGTTCCCTAACAATGCTAACAGGTACTGCTTGTTCCTTTCCAAAGAGATTTTTTGTGTTTAAACAGTGCAAGTGTCAAAAAGGTTTCTTTAATTTATCTAAATTTATTGTTAGTTCAAATTTAATCTCTAATCTTTTTATCCCTCACATCTACTAGAAATTTAATATTTTGTATAAGTTACCCATACCTACTTAAGATCCTTATAATTTGTATTTTTGAAGTTGTCTCACTAAATACTTCTTTTACCCTCACAATTTCTTTTAATGCTGCCCCATAAACTTTTTCCTTCTCCAAAATCTCATTAAATTGTAGGCACCTATTGTTTATAAAAGCATTCTTAGCCTTTCCTTGTAAATAAAGAACTTTTTTTGGTAATATACCTTGTAAAACATTGATTACACGATGACATGAAAAATAAATAGCTAAAATAATTATGAGGTTATTTATTTGGACAACTTTTTACTTTCTATTGCATACAACATGAAGCCAACGAATTGGCCCTTATGCAACATATGAACGCTTTGGTCTTCAAAAGTTTTTGATTATAACATCAAATATTGTATTTCATCATTGACATTGGACCAATTTTGGGCCTCTATGGTGGAACCTGACATCAAATTATGAGTTTTTGAATTGAAATATTTTGTCGAATGCTAAATTGGAATTGCATTTTTTTGAATTTTTTTTATAGTTTTAATCTGTTGTTGTTTTTTCTTTTTTATATATCTATTTTATTTTGGGGATAGATCTTGGCCATATGACTTCACTTAAAGCTTTATCCTTGCCTTACAACAATTTGAATGGATCTTTAGCCCAAGAAGGTAGATGTTAACTCTTTACCAATGCACAAAATTCCTCTTTTGTGGAAAATGCTAAATATTGTATCATCTTTTGTTTTAGGTTTGTGCCCATTGAAGAACCTTCAAGAGTTGGATCTCAGCAACAATAATCTAAGTGGAATTATTCCATCTTGTCTTGGCAATTTCACGTCTCTTAGACTCTTAGACTTGTCATCAAACCAACTTGAAGGGGACATTTCATCCTTTCCAATTGCTTCTCTCAAATCCCTCGAGTATGTTGATCTCAAAAATAATCTCTTTTTAGGTCAATTCTCTTTTTACTCAATTGCCAATCACACAAACCTTGAAGTGCTGATGTTATCAAGCAATAACCACAAGCTAGAGGTCCAAACTCACTATTCATATGATTGGCTACCTACATTTCAGCTTAAAGTTATTGCGATGCCAAACTGTAGACTTAACAATATTCCCCAATTTCTCACTCACCAAACTGACCTGAGAGTCATCGATCTCTCCCACAATAACCTCACAGGAACCTTCCCCAATTGGTTGCTTGAAAACAAAACCCAATTGGAGTTTTTAAGTCTTAGAAATAACTCCTTTGTGGATTCATTTCATTTATCCCCCAATTCTAGCTTTGCCATAAGCCAAATTGATATCTCAGACAATCACTTCCATGGAAAGATTCAACAAAATATTGGCCGTATTATTCCACAAGTAGAAGCACTTAATCTTTCGACAAATGCTTTTGATGGTGGCATTCCGTCCTTTACTGGAAGCATGCCCCTTTTGTTCTCTTTAGATCTATCCAGCAATAAGTTTTCGGGAGGAATTCCAGACACTTTGTTAACAAATTCCTCTCATTTGGAAATTTTGCTACTCTCAAACAATGGATTAAGTGGTGAAGTGCCAAAGCCCAATCAAACTTCATTACGGTCATTACGGTCCTTGCAACTAGGTGGAAATCGGTTTACTGGTACTCTGTCAAATTGGATCTCTCATTACCCAAGCCTAGACTCTTTGGATATAAGTGGCAACGTCATATCGGGTGAAATTCCTGGCTTTATTGGGAATCTGAGTTTATTATCTATTCTTAACATGGCAGATAACGCGCTTGAAGGAACATTACCGTGTGAGCTATCCATGTCTAATTTATGCCTTCTTGATATTTCTCAAAACAATCTTTCGGGCACTCTTCCTTCTTGCTTAAATTGGTCATCATATTTATATCATTTGAATTTGGAAGGGAACGGATTCACGGGTACAATTTCAGAAATATTATTCAACTCTTCCGATATGATGACGTTGAATATTGGAAATAATTTTCTGTCCGGTGAAATTCCAACCTCAATTGGGAATTTGTCCAATTTGAGAGTTCTTCATCTAGGAGGGAATAATTTGAGTGGTTTGTTACCAGAAGCACTCTGCCGGTTGAATCAACTAAGCATATTGGATCTCTCACATAACTGGTTCTCTGGACCAATACCAAGTTGTTTTAGCCGCATCTCTTTTGGGAAGGTAATCACACCTGATTTGGCACAACTTATTGTGCCCCAGGTAACATATTCTGATGTGTCCTACAATTTTCAGAGTAATTTGGGGATCTATAAATTCTTCCCTGAGGAAGAAATCTTTTCAGGTGTACAACATGCACACGTTGATTTTGTGACAAAAACTATATCCAGAATATATAGTGGTAGCCTTCTTGAATTGATGTCTGGACTGGATTTGTCTTCCAACAACCTAACGGGGGAAATACTGACAAAACTTGGAAATTTGAGCTCGATACATGCAATGAACTTGTCTCATAATCGATTGACTGGATCAATTCCACGAAGTTGGGGAAATTTGGGGCAAATTGAGAGCCTAGACCTTTCCTACAACAAATTGAGCGGAAAAATTCCATCAGAATTGATTAGTTTGAACTTTCTAGAGGTTTTCAATATATCTTACAACAACTTTTCAGGTAAGCTTCCAGACACGAAAAATCAGTTTGGCACATTTGATAACACAAGCTACGAAGGAAATCCATTTCTTTGTGGACCTCCATTAGATACGAGTTGCAGTACTGACTTACCAAAATTGCCACCATCTTCGGATGCAAGCAATGGAAAATGGCATGACATTGTTGATCCTGTGTCCTTCTTAGCAAGTTTCACGGCAACCTACCTTGTCTACATGTTGGCTTTCGTGGCTGTTCTCTGTGTCAACCCTTATTGGCGAAGAAGGTGGTTCATGTTTATTGAGAATTTCATAGATGATTGTCATTTCATGGTTTTCTATACTATTCCCAAATTGTTTCTAGAGTAGTTAGGAAGCCATATTTTGTCTGATTATTTTGCTAAATTATATATATGTTGGCAGCAATATTGTATGTGGCAGTATTAGACATGCTTTTCTTCAATTTACTTACTGTCTTGATATTATTGCATTGCGCTGTCACGTTTCTATGAGTATTGAATGTTGAAAAAGTGTTGGATAAGACTAGATATGTATCAAGTTTCTTATAACTTGAATATTACAGCGGAAACACCAGACATTGAATGTGGCATTACATGGTACTTGTTGATATATGCCATCTAAGATACCATGAAATGTTGGATAACAATCATTACACTATACCTCGGAGTGTGAGCAAGAACCTCTAGTGCTGTATTTTACATGGTTACCAATCTTGGGCCTATAGCTAGGCCGGATGCAAAGGGTTTATCTGTTGCTGGATTTGTCAGCTGGCTAATATAGCAGTCTGCTTATTATCTTAAAACATGCGGTGAATTGGAGGAACAGGTTTTGTGTGACAATGAACAGGGCAAACACCCTGGTTTTCTGCAGAGACAACTCCAGAATAGGTTAAAATTGACAGTGAATGTAGCTCGTTGTTGCTGGGCCATGTTGTCACCATTCTTCCATTTGTTTTAGCTAGATTTTTGCTGAATATTCCTTAATGTTTTTCTCAACTGTATCGGTCTGAAAATTTTGGAGAAAGGACAGTGTTTGAATGCTTATGGAGGCAACTAATCAGGGAATGTGAGAGAGACGGAGAACAAATTAGGCACTGCAATTGTGATGAAATGGGGAGTCTCCTGCACTATGTGATATGGGAATGATCAGATTTTGGCAGCTATTGTGATGCTGAAGGGTAAAAAACAGAAAAGGGTATACATTGTAGAAGCTCATTAGGTGCATCAATACCATTATCAATATTTCTGTATGATTCCAAGTATCTATCCTATTTCAATTATTTAAAGATTAACTTTCTGTTTTTGAGATGGCCTATGTTGCCGAGGGCAGGAATTACTCAACAATAAAATCTCTAATTATAAATCAGCAAGTGTCTACTCTAGAGCATCTCTGCAAAGTAGATCTCAATGTCTGGAGTTCGGGGAAGAAAGAGGACATTTAAGAATGTTAACTCCAAAAGAGAGGCAACTCAATTGGGCTTGAGAAGTTCCAATGATCAAATTTCATAATTCTCAACATACGATATGCATGAACTAAGAAAGAGGAGAAGCTTACATGAATTCTTTGCACCAATTTTCGGTAAAATCTTTGATCATTCCATCCACTGCCAGATTATGCTATTCAGTGACTTGCATTGTAGAATCCAGCTACCACCCAAAAAAAAAAAAACAGATAATTTGAGAAACATAAATAGAAATGCACATGCTTCAATCTTGCAATTTTCCACCAATCTTGCGGAATACTAACTTGGAGCCATCGACAACCCTTTTGCTTTTAACAATCATACAATAACATAACTCATGCCTAGGAGCTGGCTTGAGTACTTGTAATTGTTTGAGGGGGTCAGTCATCACATATCTGCTACACATATCTCTTGCTGGCTTGCTGGCTGAACATGCTTCAGCCAGAAATCAGAAAGTACAATCCTTAATGAATCCCAGTATTCTACATCTCTGAATAATCTGAATAAACTACTCCCTTAAGGGGACCAAACGTAGAAATCCATCCAATCTCTATCTAGTATTTCCATTGAACCCTGAGCTTGTGGGATATAATGAAGAGGAACCCGTTTCAAAGGTGTTGCCCTACTTATATCACCATCAGAAAATGGACACTTTATCTCCAGCACTCCTCTTGAAGACAACTCATAAACAAGCCTGCCAACCACCCCTTCTGGAGATGCAGCAAGCCAACTGTTTTCTGTATTGTCCTCACCATACACTTGAAATTCAGGAAACAAAATTTTATTTCCTGTTACCAATTTGTATCTCTCAAGTGCTTCTTCTTCTTTGATATTGCTCCAACAGGTAGCCAGGTTACCTGAAAATGGTTCTTTAGCACCAATCTTCTCCAACCAGAGCTGAACCCTCCAGTGAGGCCAAAATCTGATAGCCGCACCAAAAGTGCTTGCTGTCAGTTTATGCCTTCATTTTTCTTGCTAGTTTTTGTACCAATGCTGAAGAGCACTAGATGGGAGCACCGAATAAGTCTCGCCAGTTCAGTTAGGAGAATGAAGCAAATTACCACTTGTCTCATATGGACGATCATAATTTGCAATATCATGACTGAACCTCTCATTAGTAGGATCCAATAAAACCTGGCTTGAATAGTTTCTTCTGCTGCTAGGAATGGGGGCTGTGATAAATGCTCTTATTTTACAGCTATAGCTGTGATTATGATGCAACAGCCCCAAACCGGAGAGGAAGCTAGATACAAGTCCTTCACTGCCCAAATTAAGGAAATATGGATAAGGAGAAAGAAATGAACTTGTTTAAAAATAACAAGCAATGAACAACCAAATGTGATAGAAGATGTCACAAACTCCACACATTTCACTAACAAAATAAAATCAGGCAGACAATTCAAATGATGATCAAAAAAACATCCTCACTAAGGAAAAGAGCATCAAGTAAATCCACATAACTTTAGCATTGATAAAAAATCATAATGATACTAAATCATGCGAAGCCACGCGAAATCAATTATTGCAGTTATGGCTTCTTCACTAATATTGTTGATTATAAAGTTTACAAAGGAAAAAAAAAAAGGGACTGCTGGATGTAAAGTATAACCTATGTTCGATTCAAAGGGACCACAAAAGTTAGACAACATGAACAAATAGCTCATTGGAGAAACAAATACAGAGAAGACAACACAGAACAGAAAAAAGAAAAAAACGGGACAAAAGGCTTCACATCTAAAAATAGGCAGGAATAATACAATACCTGAGAGTTCAAGTGAGCTTGAAAATTCTTTGCACATGAGTTCAAAACAAAAATGCCCAAGAATCATCCCTTTCTGACAAAAAACAGCAGGCCCCATTTACTTCAAAAAGAGTTTTGGACAACCCACTTGAAAGAACCAAACCCCAACAAGTAAAAATCTCAAATAAGCAAATAAAAATAGCATTCAGTGAGAATCATAATAAAATAAAATAAACTCAGAAAACCCAGAAATGAGAACAAAAAAAAAAAAAAAAAAGGAAAGGGATAGATCCAACCCCAAAGAAAAAGCTTCTCCGAGGGATATCCACTTGGGACACACCCATCAGTTTCTTCACTAATAATATTGCTTCTCTGCGGCTGCCGTAGGGCGTCGAGGGAAAAGAGCAGGTTTTATGCAGGGCTTTATGTCACGGAGTCATTACCTTCTCCCCAAGGCAACCTGTTGGGGTATGCAGTACCCACGTTTATATGACCCAGGATCCCCCTCTTCCTATCCGATGTGAGATGTGGGAGTTGGGTTATACCTAACCCATCCCTACCCGGACATAACCCGTCCATGACATTCTCCCCCACCGAATCCATCGACGTCCTCGTCGGAATCGGGGTCTCCCTGCCTACTTCCCGTTGAAGCGCTTGGCGAGAAACATCGGAGTCGGGGTCGGGTCGGCTCTGATACCACTTGTCACGGAGTCATTACCTTCTCCCCAAAAGGCAACCTGTTGGGGTGTGCAGTACCCACGTTTATATGACCCAGGATCCCCCTCTTCCTATCCGATGTGAGATGTGGGAGTTGGGTTGTACCTAACCCATCCCTACCCGGACATAACCCGTCCGTGACATTTAGCTTTCCTCTCTCGCTTAAAAATAAAAAATAAAAATAAAAGAAAAGAGAAGAAAAACATTCTCCGTAAAGATACCATTTTCCTTTTCATATAAGAAAAAGAAACAAATATTATTTTTAATATAGATTATGACATCCAATCTCTGGACGTAAGCATTTGAAATAGAAGTTTGATTAATTATTTAGAGTATTTTTACACGTTTATTTATTTATTTTTAATTATTTTTAATAATTTTTTAATAATTAAAAAGAAAATATAGTATTAAATTTTAAATTTAATATAATAAAAATAATATTATAAATAATTAATTATAAAAAAATAATTAGTTATATATTATTAAATTTTAAATTTAATATATTATAAATAATTAGTTGTAAAAAATTAAATTAAAGAGTTAACAAATTGATACTTTTTATCCGATAATTATATTTATTTTAAAATTTTAATATTTGTGATATATATTTATGAAAGTTACAATAAAAATCAGTTTTATAAAATATTATTAAATTTTCATTTTCTTTTATATGACCATTAAAGCAATTTTAAAATTTTTTTTGCTTCCCAAAATATTTCAATTTTTTTATATTTTTTAACATTTTTAATTAATTTAACATAAAATATTTTATAATTTATTTTCTTAATTTAGAGTTTTATTATTTTATTATTATATTTAATTTCTTCAATTTATTTATATAATTTAGAAATTTTTTTTAATCATGAATGATATGATTTATAATAGCAATTAAATCTAAAAAATATTATTATAGATAAATATGTGGTAAATAATTCTAAATTATTGACAATAATTATAAAAGTAAAAAATTAAAATTTTTTATAAAAAGAAAAACTAAAAATATAATAATTAGTCAAATAAATTAAATTTTATAATCTTTTGTAATATATATATAATTTTTTTATAAATATATATATATATGTATTCACTTACATCTTAGTACTCTCGGTAAAATATAATTTTTTGTTTAATTTGAATGGAACTTATAAGGTTATTTTATTAAAATTTCTTCTTTTTCCCACTAAAAAATAGTAATTATCCTTATTAAAAATGTTTTTTTTGCCCATACTTAATTCAAACATAAAGAATAAAAAGAATTTTTTTAGATTAAAATATAATATATAAAAATTTTATAAGTTCAATTTTTTATATTATTTTTATCAATCTGTATAAATTATTTATTATTTTTTTAATTTTTAATTTAAATTATTTATCTTATTATCCAACACTCAAACTAAAATATATATTCATCATACTTTATTTAATTAAAAAATAATATTATTTTTAATATATATTTATATTTAATATTTTAAATATAAAAATTTTTATTTAACATATTTTAATTTATTTGTGATAATAATTCATATTATTTATTTTAAAATATAACAAAATTCATACTAATATTTGAATTTAATAATAATTATTATCTCTTTTATTAGAAATATGTTAATAAAACTTTCAACTAATTATTACAACATTAATTTTAATATTTTAAAAAAATTAAATTACCTTTAACTTATAAAAAATAAATAAATATTTTTGAATTAAATTATTTATTTTGTTAATTTTTAATGACAATATTTTTACTACAAATTTTAAAAAAATAAATTTCCTATTTTGTATTTATTTTTCTATTTTGTTAATTGTTAAAATCATATTTTAAAAAAATACAAATTTTGTTAAAAAAATAGAAAATATATTTTTCATTGTTTTTTTAATATTTGACTGATATACCTTTTGTTATATTTAAAATACAGAGTGTATCTTTAATAAACTCAAATAATATTTTTTATTATTTTATTTATTTATTTATTTATTTATTTTAAAAAAATTGTCATGATTTTATTTTTAAATGAAAAATACTTAATATGTATGTTAACTAAAAATTACAGAAAATTATAAATACCAACTAAAAATTTTGATTTTTTTTAATTTCATGTGTATTAGGTATTTTTTTTTCATCATCTTGGATTCCTTCTCTCTTACACTTTTGTAGTCACGCAGAGCTCCCCCCAGCAGCATCATTGTCGTCATCCTCAGCATTTCTCTCAATCCAATGGCGTCTATACCACTAATCACTCTCTCGACCTCCTCTCCTCCCTAAACCCACTTCAAAACTCACCTTCTTAGGCTCCAAATTCATTCCTACAACCCAAAGCACACGACTTTCTGTAATGGCTGCAGCAGCCCCTAGTGCCACAGCTACTCCAACGGCTGCCACGGTTGCTCCGGCGGTGATTGTTGGCGGTGGACGAGTGGGAAGGGCGTTGCAAGAAATGGGTGGTGGCCAAGATTTGTTGGCGAAGAGAGGGGACTCCGTGCCGCTTGATTTTGAAGGGCCTATTTTGGTTTGTACTAGGAATGATGATCTTGATGCTGTTCTTGAATCCACTCCCAAGTCCAGTTGGAAGGGTACGTATTCCCGATAATTTTGGATTTGTTTTGAGGAATTAAGGTGAAAGATATGAACTTTACTGATAATTGAATCACCATTCATTCCCAGAAAACAAGAAAAATTGAACTAGATCAGATGCATATCTGCTTGCAAGTTGTAAATGTTCGGCCACAATTATAATGAAGAAAAATAATCTACTGCTTAATTGACTAAGCTAGCTAAGGAATACGAAGAATGCTATAAATTGAGGTTCAGATATTGCTGTGTTTGCTGCATTTTGTGGGCCTATGCAAGTATTTGCTTCTGTATTAGGCGCAATGATTGCAATTGACTGCAAGTGAAGTGTCGCTTGTGAACTACCATTTCAAATAATTTTCTTTTGAATTGCTAACTTGCAACGGAAATGATTGTGCCTTCATTGCTTAGATGGTTGTGTAATACCCTTTCAGGTGCTGATAAGTGGACGTTGACAATCTAGCACATTTGGTTTTCGCTGGAGCCTTGGTTGCAAAGTAAAGTTCCTGGTGATGCTGACCAAGTGCTAGCATATTTTGTTGTTTCAAAGCTTGCTGAACCTCCTGTTGATGGTCAGACGGATACCAATCTGGAAGCCTTGACTGCTGCATACGGAAAATGGGCATCTGCAGTAGCTGCAATATTACATGTTGGAGGGCTTTCTTGCAAGGTAAATTGAACCTCTCTTTCTCATTTTCATCCTTGAAGCTACTTTTAGGCATTCTTTAAGCTGACATGCTTTCTTTCTTGCAACTTTATTTTGAACTTAAGCTTTCTGTCTGATTGGGATCAGGTGGGCATTAGATATTCATCAAGGAATTCAACCATCATGTGTAGGCTAAGTGGCAGTGTGGACTTTAAACTATGTCTTTGGAAGCATTAAGAACTGCAATTTTGGATTAATTCTATTAGAAATTCAGAAGATGTCTTACCTCTTTGATGTGTGGGGGTGCTGTGGGGGATCTGGGCTCTCCCGTATGACCCAAAAGCTTGAAGTAATTACTTTTGCAAGTATACTACACTCAGGATTCTGACAGAGTTGTGAATGCAGTCAAGGAAATCCAAAATTTTGTTCATGTTATATCAGTTCTTGCCAAGGAAGCTTTCCTGAAGCAAACTCTGGAAAGGTTGTCTGGATCTCAGCAATTATGCTTGTTGGAGCTCACCATCCCAGGGCAACTGTTGGTGTTGTGGAGAAGTAATTCCACTCAGAGGTAAAGCTGCCTCTAAAATGGAATATAATACACTTGAACTTTAGTTCTTATGTAAATTTTGTACAGTCCCATGTCAGTTCTAAGGGCTAATTCTTGGATGGACTACTTCATAGTCCTTTGATGAGTTGAGTTGGAGTGGATTAGTTTTTTGGTTCTCCAATTCAGTCTATCTACCAATTCACTTGTTTGGGGCTTAGCTCACATTGATAACATGAATTTTCTTGTTTAAGAAATTTATATTTGCTAGTATGCTAAATCTTGGTTACAAATTCTGTAGACTTATTAACATTGTTTGTCATGTCAAGTGTGAAATTGATGGAGAATTAACTTTTAAATATGTTGTGGCAATTTTTGGAAACTTTCAAAAAACAGAGAAAACAGAGTGAATTATTTGTGTGTATATATAGAGCTGCTTGTCACGTGGACACTTTATATCCCAACCTATCCAACAAGTGGGAAGACAAAAACTCAGGCCAGATTGAGACTCTGCAGGCTGCCAGCACTGTCCAGCTCATTTTTGCTACCTAGATACAGCAACAGAAAGTCTTAGAAGAGTATTGAAGTGTCCTGAAAGAGCCACATCTAAATATTTTCAACAAGGCAGCAAGGAGACTCACCTAAAACTTTCTCGTAAGAACTCTTTCTTATAACATACTTTATACATATCTTAGATGTTCATTGTAACCATACCTTAAAGGAGTGAAACAATTATAAATAGGTCACTCCTTCCATTTGTGAAGACACTTTCAAATGTTCAATACAAGTTTACTTGCAAAGTCCTTTTGTGCTCTCTCTACTCTGACTCACTTTGTCTCTCACACGTTTTCTGTTGATTNACCATAATATGTATTTCAAAAAATGTAAGCACACAAAAGATCTTTATTTGATTAGAATCAAGTGTAAGAAAAACTCCAACAATAATACTTGTAAAAACAAACTTATTATTCGTAGATTAGAAGTTTTAACGTAATTAAAATGCAAGCGCAACACTGCAATTCAAATGCGCAACTCAACCCAAATATTCTAATATATGATTTTTTATTTTTTTAACAATTAAGTAATATAACCTTTGATAAATTGTTGTAATTCTTGATGAATGGTTGTCACTTTTCTAAGAACTATGGTGATCTTTAATATATGCTTTCATGAGTGTATATATTTTTGTGCAATTTATATTTTAAATTATAAACTTCATATCAACTAAAAAATTTTGAGTCATGACGCTTTCCATAGCTATACGTGATGTAAGGCCCCAATAGCCTATCTAATAAGCAAATATTTTTAGGTCTCCACAAACATATTCTAAGGAGTTGTTCAGAGTTGACATTACAGTTTTACCATCCAAATTACTATATTATCATCCAAAAAAATAAAAGAAAATAATAATATGAATTTCTCTATAATTTGATTTTTTAAATTATTATCATTAAGTGAGCTAAATTACAATAATTTAAAAGTTAAAAATTAATGAAATTATAAATTTACAGAATATCATTTTGATAGTGACATTATAATATTGTTGACTTATTTACCTAACTTTAGTTGAATGATAAGAAATATTAGTGATGAATTTATCTTTTATAATTTGTGGGACGCTCTCATCACTTCCATCGTAATATTAGATTACCCTAATATTTTTTACTTTAAGTATAGGAATTTGAGATTACTTTAAACAGTTCTTAAAGAGTTTGAATATCTAAATTCAAGATTTCGGATTCAAAAGTATTTGATAAGATGAGCTAAAGTAAAATTTGAAACGTTGTTTGGAGAGGTCAAATAATGAAACATATATATGTGTGTGTGTGTGTGCGTGTGTGGAACAATAATGGAACTCAATCACATTGAACTCCTATTTAATTAGTAAGTAATTGCGTCTTTTTTCAGAGAGAATTATCAATGACTTTGATTGGTCTTCACTTTTTTTTTCTTTTTCTTTTTCTTTTTTTTTCCTATAGTAGTTGGTAATATAAGATACCCTAGGGAAAGTATGCAAAGTTAGATCTCAACAACAATAATCTAAGTGGAATTATTCCATCTTATCTTGGCAAATTCACATCTCTTATACTTTTAGACTTGTCATCAAACAAAGTTGAAGGGGACATTTTATCCGTTTTAATTGCTACTCTCAAATCCCTTGACTATATTGATTTTAGAAATAATCTTTTTTTAAGTCGATTCTCTTTTTACTCAATTGACAATCACACAAACCTTGAAGTGCTAATGTTATCAGGCGATAACCACAAGCTAGAGATCCAAACTCACTATTCATATGATTGACTAACTACAATTCAATTTAAGGTTATTATGATGCCAAACTGTAGACTTAACAATATTCCCCACTTTCTCACTCACCAAACTGACCTGAGATTCATTGATCTCTCACACAATAACCTCACAGGAACCTTCCCCAATTGGTTGCTTGAAAACAATATCCAATTGGAGTTTTTAAGTCTTAGAAATAACTCCTTTGTGGGTTCATTTCATTTATCCTCCAATTCTAGCTTTGTCGTAAGGCATATAGATATCTCAGACTACCACTTCCATGGAAAGCTTCAACAAAATATTAGCGGTATTATTCCACATGCATAATCATTTAATCTTTCGACAAATGCTTTTGATGGCAGCATTCCATTCTCTATTGGAAGCATGCCCTATTTGTTCTCTTTAGATCTATCCAGCAACAGGTTTTTAGGAGGAATTCCAGACACTTTGTTAACAAATTCCTCTAATTTGGCATTATTGTGCCTCTTAAACAATGGATTAAGTGGTGAAGGGCCAAAGAAAAAGTCCAATAAAACTTCATTGTGGTCCTCGAAACTAGGTGGAAACCGGCTTACTGGTACTCTGTCAATTTGGATCTCTCATTACCCAAGCCTTGAATTTTTGGATATAAGTGGCAACTTCATATCAGGTGAAATTTCTGGCTTCATTGGGAATCTGAATTTAGCTATTCTCAACATGGCAGATAACGCGTTTGAAGGAACATTTCCGTGTGAACTATCCATGTTCCAGTTATACCTTCTGGATATTTCTCAAAACAATCTTCGGGTACTATTCCTTCTTGCTTAAATTGGTCATTAGAATTATATCATTTGAATTTGGAAGGGAATGGATTCACGGGAATAATTTCAGAAAAATTATTCAACTATTCCAATATGAGGACGTTGAATATTGGAAATAATTTTTTGTCTGGTGAAATCCCAAAATCAATTGGGAATTTGTCCTATTTGAGAGTTTTCATCTTGGAGGGAATAATTTGAGTGGTTTGCTACCAGAAGAACTCTGCCGGTTGAATGAACTAAGCTTATTGGTTCTCTCACGTAACTCGTTTTCTGGACCAATGCCAAGTTGTTTTAGCCGCATCTCTTTTGGGAAGGCAATCACACTTGATTTTGCGCAATTCGTACTGGATTTAGGAGTAATTTTCAGTGTTTCCTACAAATTTCAGAGTAATTTGAATACCTATATTTTCTCATATGAAGACGCAACTACTTATTCTTTTCAACAAGCACACGTTGATTTTGTGACAAAAACAATGTCCAGAATGTACAATGGTAGCCTTCTTGACTTAATGTCTGGACTGGATTTGTCGTCTAACAAGCTATCAGGAGAAATACCAGTAGAACTTGGATATTTGAGCTGTATACAAGCATTAAACTTGTCTCATAATCAGTTGACTGGATCAATTCCAAGAACTTGGAGAAATTTAGGGCAAATAGAGAGCCTAGACCTTTCCTACAACAAATTGAGTAGAGAAATTCCATCAAAATTGATTACTTTGAACTTTCTTGAGGTTTTCAATGTATCTTTCAACAACTTTTCAGGTAAGCTTCCAGACATGAAGCAACAGTTCGGCGCAATTCAAGAACATGTCCAATACTACCATATAAAGTATTGCCACCTACATAAATACATAATATAATTTAGTAAAATAATCAGACAAAATATGACTTCCTAACTACTCTAGAAAATAATTTAGGGATAGTATAAAAAACCATGAACTGACAATTGTCAATGAAATTCTCAATGAACATGAACCACCTTCTTTGCCAGTAAGGGTTGACATAGAGAACAGCCATGAAAGTCAACATGTACACAACGTAGGTTGCCATGAAACTTGATAAGAAGGACACAGGATCAACAATGTCATGCCATTTTCCATTGCTTGTATCTAAAGATGGTGGTAATTCTGGTAAGTCAGTACTATAGCTCGTATCTAATGGAGGTCTGCAAAGAAATGGATTTCCTTCATAGCTTGTGTTATCACTGTCTTTGTGTTGTGCTTCGTGTCATGTTTCTATGAATATTAGATGTTAAGATAGAGTTGGATTCTAAATAAACAAATTAGGTTAGATGTAGATTAAATTATGTAAATATTAGACTTGATGTGAATTAAGTTTCTTGTAACTTGAATATTGCAACCAAAACACCATATATGCATAAACAATAAAAAATAACAATAAACAAATAAATATTGCATTCATTGCAAAATATACATAAACAATGAATATTGCAATGAAACGCCTTACTACTATAATAACCGTCAAGAAGCGGGCAACAACCCCAAGGTAAATACAAAATCTTTTCTTCTATAGCAACATCATATGTAATTCTCTTTTCTAAAACTATTATTGTGGCAATTTTTGCAAAGGATGGACACATTGAAACCACAAATAGTAATGTAGATCAGTTCATTTCAAGTTATAAGGGTATTTTATAATGACAGACTATATTCAAAATAGTGTTCCAAGAAAGCTAGAGGGGAAGATTTAAGGTTCATTGATGTTTATGATTTATTAATTTGAGAAATTGAAACTTTAGGATCAGTATAGAATTCTAATTTTTACTCCCAAAAAAAAAAAAGTATGGCATTCAAATTTATGTTACTCAACATTTATTAAATAAATTACAAAAGAGAAATAAAAATTGAAAAATGAAACTGTTAACATGATAAACTCTTATATGTAGAAATTATTAACACTTCTAGTTCTTATATAAAATGGACACCTTAGATTTGTTAGGAACAGAAAAATCAGTCTAACAAGAAAATCTAACTAAAATAAACATAAGCCAAACTACTCTAACTAACAAGTTGACTCAATCAAGAAAAAAGACCACAACTTTTTTCCTTTAAATTTTGATTTTTCTAATATAATATCTTTATATACATGTACATAGAGTAATAATAGACATGGGGTCTATTCTTTTGTCCATGTCATGTGGAAATTAGAGAGCTTAAAAGTCACTTAAGTCAATGAGCAAAATTTCTAAAAAAAAATGTCCTCAAATTCCTCCTAACAAGCCTTGGGCTCCCTTTTGAGAAAACCAGATTCTCTATTATAACATGAGCATTAGTTCTATCATCAATCCTTCACATCAAGGTTATCTTTGAACACCAAAGTAGAAAATGAGACATTAATCACTATAAGAAGTTGCATCTTGCAAGTTACAACTTATTTTAACAAAAAGCTATTAATCTCTATAAGGTCATTTTTGGTGGAAATTAATGTCTCATTTTCTACTTTCATACTATAGAGAAGGTTTATTGGACTGGACCCTTCATCATCAGAGTATGACATTATTTTTGGAGATCTTAAGTCAATCTTTCTATGAATTTGCAAGAAGGTTTCAACAAAATAATTAAGCGGACCATCAACCATGGTGGGGTTGTCAAAGGGGTCATAAACCATAAAGGTGAAGGGGGGCCTTATTTGCCTCTAACCACGACATTTTCCTAATATTTTTAAAATTATATCGGACTAGTCAGTTGGACTGGTAAACTCAGAAATCAGATATTGATCCAATTGATATACCCTGAAAAACTATTGGTTTTGAAAATTGATAATCAAACTAGTAAATTGGCTGGTTAGACTGTGAATTAATGAAACAGTCATTGTTTTTCTGGTTCAGCCTCAAACTCATACTGCAGATAATATAAATGGTAGTTTCTGCCACGAGACCAAGAGTGTTGATATGAATTCCTCTTCTGCATCTTAATTTTCTCCAAGATAAAGAGTCATATTTTTTTATAACTTTTTTTGCTTCTATTTTTCAATCTTGAATCATAAAAATTAGAGAAAATATTTATATGGTATATTTATTTACATTTCAATGAAAATACATAAAATTATATATTATATTGTATTGATATTTATTCTTTTAAATTAAATTATCTTATTTATATTAAACTATTTTATTCTTCAAAAAAAATGTACATAGTACTTTAAAATAAAAATATATAAATTATATCATACTTTTTATTAAATTTATTTGATTTAAATCACTTACATCTATTAATAAATTATATTAATTAATTTTTTATTTTATTATATATAAATTACAAATATATATATATATATATATATATTTAATATTAAATACCAATTTTATTGGCTTAATTCCAGTTAATTTGATTGAATCGTTTAAATTTTATACTTCTAAGTTTTTCAATTCAATGACTTGTTCGATTCTTAAGACCTTACTTTTTCCACACTAAAAGAAATCTTCTAATTTAATTGGACTAATTTGCCCATAATTCAAACAAAGATGGTTTCTCATTTTCACATTTCAAACTTTTTTTTATATAGTATTTGATGGAGTTGAATTTTGTACGTACTTTGAAATTAATTACATAAAAGTATGTTATTAACAATAAAAGAAACTTAACATGTCTTTTTTTTTTTCGATACATTTAAAAGGGCATTTAAATAAAATCTAGGAATTATTGTAATGTAATTTGACTAGCAAAGCGTCCATCTCCAAATTAAATAACCCATGACACAATGTCCTTCCATTGTACTTAGACAAAGAATCTGTTCACAGCTATTTTAGTTGCTCCAATTCTTTCTTATCTATAGTTCTTTGTTCTAGTTATCATTATTTTGATTTATCTTTAGCCAGCCAAACTCATAGTTTTTTTTTTTTAATTTTAAGATAATGATGACGAATGCTGATGAAAAAACTTACAATCAAAGCCCGCAAGGTTTGTTATCTTAAATAAGATACAACAAATTCATGCATATTATCTTAAAAAACCATTGCATAAAAATAAGCTAAACCACTCTATATTATCCCAAAACCGTGGCATAAAAACAATATGCTCATTTTGAAGCCATTGTGTATTCATTGAAAACTGCTACAAAGAAACGTTACTTATTTGCTAAAAACAGTCAAAATATAAGGTTGAGAAAATCCTTCTTTAGCAAAGAAAGGGACTGGAATGACGAGCTCCTGATGCAAAAATTGTAAAAACCAAACTGACTATCACTTATAATACCAAGTCATAAGTCACATAATTATATATATATTGGTCTTTTATGATTTCTCTGTTATATTCCAAAGATTCGAGGCTCTGTAATTTAAAATTATATTTATGTGACTCGCAATCCTCTAGATATTATTTTGGGAAGTAATTCTTAGTATAAACTCATTTACCTCCAGCCCTATCTTTTTCCACACTAAAAGGAATCTTCTAACTTGATTGGACTAATTTGCCCATAATTCAAACAAAGATGTTTTCTCATTATCACATTCCAAACCTTTTGTTTTTTTCTCTTTTCAGTATTCGATGGAGCTGAATTTTGTACGTAGTTTAAAATTAATTACATAAAAGCATGTTATTAATAAAATTATTTGAAAAACAAAAAATACCTAACATGTTATTCTTTTTTTTTTTGCGAGACATTTAAATAATATCTAGGAATGCTTGGAATACAATTTGCCTAGCAAAGCATCCATCTCCAAATTAAAAAAGCCATGACCCAATGCCCTTCCATTGTACTTATACAAAGAATCTGTTCACAGCTATTTTAATTGTTCCAGTTCTTTTTCTATCTATAGTTCTTTGTTCTAGTTATCATTAGTTTGATTTATCTTTAATCGGTAGAACTCAGTTAATTTCTTTTATTTTGGGATGATGATGACGAATGTTGAGAAAAAAAAAACTTACAATCAAAGCCTGCAAGGTTTGTTTAACTCTGATCTAGACAATAATTATGAATTGTGACCTATTTTTAGTTTGGTCTGTTCAAAATTGCAAATGCTTGTATTATACATGTTAAATATTCATTTTGTGAGATTTCACGTTTGCTATGAGTTAATTACCCATGAATATTTAGTAGTCTTATTATCTCAAAAACAATTGTATAAAAACCATATGCTCATTTTGAAGCCGTTATGCATTCATTGAAAACTGCTACAAAAAAACGTTACTTATTTGTGAAAAACAGTCACAATAGAAGGTTTAGAAAATCCTCTTTAGCCGAGAGCTAGGGGAACGACTTCTTTAGTCACATAGAAAACTTTTTATTTTAATATATATACATTGGTCTTTTATGATTTCTCTATTATGTTCCAAAGATTCAAAGCTTTGTAATTTGAAATTATATTTTATGTGACTTGTAAACCTCCTCATATTATTTAGGGAAGTAATTCTTAGTACAAAACCCATCTCTTTATCCATGTAGTATGTGTTGAACCGTCAACTTAATTAACTTGATCCACAATCGTCAATGACAATTTAATCTATTTTTATTCTTATTTTGATCCATTGTAGTTTCAAAATTTCCAAACTATTACTATCAATTTAGTTTAAATATAAGTACTAAATAGATTTGATCAATCTGCTTATACTACGATGTAAGTTATTGCACTGTGATAACACCTCCTCGGATGTTATGCTTTTTTTTCAAATCAATTCAGGTTGGCCAAAAAAAAAAAATTGTAATGCCTATCATTTCGAATTAGAGGATTTTGATTTAGTGCAATCGAAGATGAATGATGTCTCTTGTAATATTTATGTAGATTTTAATTATATTTCAAACAATGACAGGCTGGAAAAAGTCAAGGCATTATTATTATTATTATTTTTAACAATGAAAACAACTATACTAGTATCATTAAAAAGCAACGCCCTTCCATTGTACTAAGACAAAGACTCTGTTCGTAATTATTTTAATTGTTCTAATTCTTTTCCTATTTATAGTTGTTTGTTCTATTTACCATTAATTGGATTTATCTTTAATTAGCAAAACTAATACTTTATTTCTTTTACTTTAAGATGGTGATAACAAAAGATGTGAAAAGAATTTACAGTCAAAATTTGCAAAATTTGTTTTAACTCCTCCAGTTAGACCATATAAATTTTATAATAACTTAATTGAGATGCTAGTTATAAATTGTGAACTATTTTTAATTTGCTTTGTTAAATTTTATATTGCACAAGTTAGAGACTCATTTTGTGAGATTTTACATTTGATAAGAGCTAATTACTTATAAATACTCACATTTGATATGAGCTAATTACCTAAAAATATTCAGTAATTTAATTACCGTCATAGCTAAAAAATTGTATTTCAATACATAAAAATTGCACAAAACCAAATACAAATAGCAACTATAATAAATTAGAAAGCATATGGCTCGACTTTAGCTACTTGAAATTAATAGAAGCATCACAAATTCTGTTTAAACCTCTGTATAAAAATAAGAAAGCACTATATATATTGTTTGAAAAGCCGTCAAATGAAATATAATAAAGCATTGCACATTCTCTTAGAAACCATTACATAAAAATAAAACAAAATAAAACACTGCATATTCTCTATAAACTGCTATAAAGGCAATATGCTGACTTTATAACTGCTACATATTCTTTAAGAAGTGGAGAAACGTTGTGTATTTGTTCTTTAGCCAGGGGAGCAGCTTCTTTAGCAGAGAAGCGGACAGAAATGGCAGGCCCCTGCTGCAAAAATGACTTGGCTGCCATACAGCTGCATTAAAGACCCATAGGAGAAAATTAAACGTTAACCAGAATGGCCGAAATAGATACTAAGAAAATCAAACACTGGTAGTTTACACATTTCGTGAACGCCAAACGCTCAAAGTTGATTTCTGGGAATGGAATCAGACAATCACATCTTCAATTCGCATTTCTGCTTCAAAAGCTAAAGAATTAAAAATCTCCCAAATGTTCATTTTAGCTAAGAAAAAGGAATTGTAAGCATTTTGGGAAATGGGTTCATTACGTTACTTTCACTATTTTATTTTTACTCCACGAGCTGATTGGTAGTCGGGACTGTTAGAATATTTTTTCATTTTTGAACTATTATTAATTGAATTTTTTGTTTTAATTTAAAAATCAGATTAAATGTGTAGCTCAATTGTAGACCTAAATATTATAAAGTGATCTAATAGGTTTTATTTATTTCTTATGTGTGTTATATAAAATAAGAATATGTTTGAGTTTTTTTTTTTTTCTAGGCATGGACCAAAAATAATTATTTGGTACATAACCTATTGTTGAGCCCATGATGGGTGGACTTAATTAGGGTTTGAATATAAATATAAAAAATAGGTTCCCTTTTCACACAAGAGGATACATTTTGTTCTCTCATTAAAGCGAACGAAAAATTGTTGATAATGTTTAAAAGGAAGAGCCTAATTTCAATGTGCTTTTAGTACGCATACATTATCAATTGCCACGATATAGTGACAAGAGGTATGTCTAATACCTTATTAATCTTTAGTTTATAACTATGATTCTAGTTTTGATATGAGATTATGGGATTGTAAATTCAAACATGTGGTATCAAAGCCCTGTTATATCAACGTAAAACCCTTCTTATTTTCTTGAATAAAATAAATAAAATAAAATTTATTGAAAGCTCTCGACAGTAAGGCCAAAGGCATGGACTAGTTGGCTTTTGGCACATGGATAAATTATCCATGCGCCGTTCTACTTTGCCGCAATAAGACAAAAGTCATACTGCATTGAGTTGATCTATAAATTGTTGCATTGGATTATTACATTAGATTATTTTTACCTATTTAATTGTTTTAGAACAAATATGAATTATTGTGTTACAGACAACTGTCTATCACACGTTTTAATATATATATATATATAAGGCAATTTTGTTTTGTGATCTCTATTTGGAATAGAGTTAGTAAATTAAATGTTGTCACCATAATGACCATATAAGGAACTAATAATATTTTCATGTGATATTGGGATGTTCTTGTTGTTTAAATTGTGCATATAATTGCTTACCTACCGGAAGCTATTATGTGTGAATCTAAATGACTTGGTGTTCTTTTAATGATAAATGGGTTAAGAATCCTTTTATCCATAAGTGTTGGATTTTTCGATTCTAATCATTGTCATATTAACTTGGTAATTTGAGGAAAATTTTAAAGTTTATTACCTTCTCTACCCATAGGGAAGTTTGTAATGATACTTTGAGATTCCTAACTTTTAAAATAAATTATTGTTGTTACTCATTATGTTTATTGATTTCTGTTGTTATTGTTTTTCAACTCCATGTATTTTTTCCTTAAATAATCAATATTTTTCCATTGAAACCCTAATTGGTTGAAATTATAAGAGATGGAAAGGGGATGTAGAAATGGTTTTAACTATGATGGATGTGGACACGACTATAAGAGTAGACAAATTAGCCAATTTGACTTCAAAGAGTACTGCTATAGAGAAAGCATATTATAAGAAGTGGGATAGGGCCAATTGTTTAGCTCTTACGATAACTAAAAGGTCTATCTTTGAGGGTTTGGAAAGTACTATCCCAAATATTAACAATGCCAAAACTTTTTTACTTCTCTTGGGGAAAGGTATATAGTTTCTACTAAGGCTAAAACTAGTCAATTAATGGAGAAATTCATCAATATGAAGTATGATGGGATAAATGGTGTTACGGAATACATTCTCAAGATGGTTGCGTTTACTTCCAGACTTGGTGAGCTCAAATGCCCCATTGCTAACCCTTTTCTTTTCAACTGTACCTTGAACCCTTTACCACCAAAATTTGATGCACTAAAAACCTCTTACAATACCCAAAAGGAAAGCTGGGATATCAACACTTTGATATCCATTTAAGCTTAAGAATAGGATAGAATGAAACGTGAGGTTTTAGGGAGTGTGAATTCAGTCAATCAGCCACGTCTAAATAAGCCTTTTCACAAGAAGAAATTTAAGTCATAAGAAAAGTGTGGTCCTAAAAGACATCCTAGTCAGAAGCACCTCAATCCTAAACTTGTGATAAGTAAAGATGAATGTTGGTTTTGTAAGAAAATAGGTCATAGGAGAAAGGATTGTTTTGCCTATAAGAATTACCTTAAAAAGAAGAATAATAACAATAAACCAAGTAATTCTTTTGCTTTTAAATCCAATTTAATTGATGTTATTATTAATTCTTGGTGGATTGACTTTGGAGCATCTATCTATGTTATTAATACTTTGCAGGGGTTCAAGAGCAAGTGAAAGACAAGTAAGTTTGAAGTCAATCTATTCGTAAGGAATGGAGAATAAGTGGTAATAGAGTTCATGGGGATAGTTTGAATTGAAAATTAGATTTTGGATTTGTTTTGACTTTGAAAGATACTCTTTATGTACCATCCATAGGATGAAATTTGGTTTCTTTGTCAAAATTTCAAGACGTCGTGTTTATTTAGGTTTCAATAATGGNATATTGCACAAGTTAGAGACTCATTTTGTGAGATTTTACAATTTGATAAGAGCTAATTACTTATAAATTACTCACATTTGATATGAGCTAATTACCTAAAAATATTCAGTAATTTAATTACCGTCTCATAGCTAAAAATTGTATTTCTAATACAATAACAATTGCCACAAAACCAAAATACAAATAGCAACTATCAATAAATTAGAAAGCATATGGCTCGACTTTAGCTACTTGAAATTTAATAGAAGCATCACAAATTCTGTTTAAACCTCTGTATAAAATAAGAAAGCACTATATATATTGTTTGAAAAGCCGTCAAATGAAATATAATAAAGCATTGCACATTCTCTTAGAAACCATTACATAAAAATAAAACAAAATAAAACACTGCATATTCTCTATAAACTGCTATAAAGGCAATATGCTGACTTTATAACTGCTACATATTCTTTAAGAAGTGGAGAAACGTTGTGTATTTGTTCTTTAGCCAGGGGAGCAGCTTCTTTAGCAGAGAAGCGGACAGAAATGGCAGGCCCCTGCTGCAAAAATGACTTGGCTGCCATACAGCTGCATTAAAGACCCATAGGAGAAAATTAAACGTTAACCAGAATGGCCGAAATAGATACTAAGAAAATCAAACACTGGTAGTTTACACATTTCGTGAACGCCAAACGCTCAAAGTTGATTTCTGGGAATGGAATCAGACAATCACATCTTCAATTCGCATTTCTGCTTCAAAAGCTAAAGAATTAAAAATCTCCCAAATGTTCATTTTAGCTAAGAAAAAGGAATTGTAAGCATTTTGGGAAATGGGTTCATTACGTTACTTTCACTATTTTATTTTTACTCCACGAGCTGATTGGTAGTCGGGACTGTTAGAATATTTTTTCATTTTTGAACTATTATTAATTGAATTTTTTGTTTTAATTTAAAAATCAGATTAAATGTGTAGCTCAATTGTAGACCTAAATATTATAAAGTGATCTAATAGGTTTTATTTATTTCTTATGTGTGTTATATAAAATAAGAATATGTTTGAGTTTTTTTTTTTTTCTAGGCATGGACCAAAAATAATTATTTGGTACATAACCTATTGTTGAGCCCATGATGGGTGGACTTAATTAGGGTTTGAATATAAATATAAAAAATAGGTTCCCTTTTCACACAAGAGGATACATTTTGTTCTCTCATTAAAGCGAACGAAAAATTGTTGATAATGTTTAAAAGGAAGAGCCTAATTTCAATGTGCTTTTAGTACGCATACATTATCAATTGCCACGATATAGTGACAAGAGGTATGTCTAATACCTTATTAATCTTTAGTTTATAACTATGATTCTAGTTTTGATATGAGATTATGGGATTGTAAATTCAAACATGTGGTATCAAAGCCCTGTTATATCAACGTAAAACCCTTCTTATTTTCTTGAATAAAAATAAAATAAAATTTATTGAAAGCTCTCGACAGTAAGGCCAAAAGGCATGGACTAGTTGGCTTTTGGCACATGGATAAATTATCCATGCGCCGTTCTACTTTGCCGCAATAAGACAAAAGTCATACTGCATTGAGTTGATCTATAAATTGTTGCATTGGATTATTACATTAGATTATTTTTACCTATTTAATTGTTTTAGAACAAATATGAATTATTGTGTTACAGACAACTGTCTATCACACGTTTTAATATATATATATATATAAGGCAATTTTGTTTTGTGATCTCTATTTGGAATAGAGTTAGTAAATTAAATGTTGTCACCATAATGACCATATAAGGAACTAATAATATTTTCATGTGATATTGGGATGTTCTTGTTGTTTAAATTGTGCATATAATTGCTTACCTACCGGAAGCTATTATGTGTGAATCTAAATGACTTGGTGTTCTTTTAATGATAAATGGGTTAAGAATCCTTTTATCCATAAGTGTTGGATTTTTCGATTCTAATCATTGTCATATTAACTTGGTAATTTGAGGAAAATTTTAAAGTTTATTACCTTCTCTACCCATAGGGAAGTTTGTAATGATACTTTGAGATTCCTAACTTTTAAAATAAATTATTGTTGTTACTCATTATGTTTATTGATTTCTGTTGTTATTGTTTTTCAACTCCATGTATTTTTTCCTTAAATAATCAATATTTTTCCATTGAAACCCTAATTGGTTGAAATTATAAGAGATGGAAAGGGGATGTAGAAATGGTTTTAACTATGATGGATGTGGACACGACTATAAGAGTAGACAAATTAGCCAATTTGACTTCAAAGAGTACTGCTATAGAGAAAGCATATTATAAGAAGTGGGATAGGGCCAATTGTTTAACTCTTATGATAACTAAAAGGTCTATCTTTGAGGGTTTGGAAAGTACTATCCCAAATATTAACAATGCCAAAACTTTTTTTACTTCTCTTGGGGAAAGGTATATAGTTTCTACTAAGGCTAAAACTAGTCAATTAATGGAGAAATTCATCAATATGAAGTATGATGGGATAAATGGTGTTACGGAATACATTCTCAAGATGGTTGCATTTACTTCCAGACTTGGTGAGCTCAAATGCCCCATTGCTAACCCTTTTCTTTTCAACTGTACCTTGAACCCTTTACCACCAAAATTTGATGCACTAAAAACCTCTTACAATACCCAAAAGGAAAGCTGGGATATCAACACTTTGATATCCATTTAAGCTTAAGAATAGGATAGAATGAAACGTGAGGTTTTAGGGAGTGTGAATTCAGTCAATCAGCCACGTCTAAATAAGCCTTTTCACAAGAAGAAATTTAAGTCATAAGAAAAGTGTGGTCCTAAAAGACATCCTAGTCAGAAGCACCTCAATCCTAAACTTGTGATAAGTAAAGAGGAATGTTGGTTTTGTAAGAAAATAGGTCATAGGAGAAAGGATTGTTTTGCCTATAAGAATTACCTTAAAAAGAAGAATAATAACAATAAACCAAGTAATTCTTTTGCTTTTAAATCCAATTTAATTGATGTTATTATTAATTCTTGGTGGATTGACTTTGGAGCATCTATCTATGTTATTAATACTTTGCAGGGGTTCAAGAGCAAGTGAAAGACAAGTAAGTTTGAAGTCAATCTATTCGTAAGGAATGGAGAATAAGTGGTAATAGAGTTCATGGGGATAGTTAAATTGAAATTAGATTTTGGATTTGTTTTGACTTTGAAAGATACTCTTTATGTACCATCCATAGGATGAAATTTGGTTTATTTGTCAAAATTTCAAGACGTCGGTGTTTATTTAGGTTTTAATAATGGTCATTGTAGTTTGTTTTACTATTATATGGTTATTGGTGACATTTATAGATATGATAATTTATATAAATAAAATGTTGAGTCTAAATAGTTTGATGCACTTCACATTGTTAATGTTGGAATTAAAAAGCATTTGTCAAGAGAAAATTTTCTATGGCATAAACATTTAGGTCACATTTCAAAAGAAAGAATTAACATGCAAAAAAAGAAAATGTCATCTTATGTCTTAAGAACTCTAATGAGAGTGAGTGTGTCGATTGCATTATAGGTAAAATGACTAAGAAAACCAATAGACATTCCACTCGTAGTAAAGAGGCCTCGGAAATAATTCACACTGATATAAGCGGTCCTTTTAAGAACACTTTATGTGACAACAAATACTTCATAACTTTTATAGATGACCTTTCCTGTTATGGCTATGTCTACCTCATAAGTGATAAGTCACAATCACTTGAGAAATTTAAAATCTTTAAGATTGAGGTAGAAAAGCAATATGGAAAAGAGATTAAAATTGTAAAGTTTGATTATGGTGGTGAGTACTATGGTAAAGCTAGCAAAAGAGGTTAGTTCATAGGACTTTTTACCAAGTACTTGTAGGACTATGGGATTATTTCCCAATTTACCATGCTTGGGACTCTTGAGCAAAATGAGGTGGTTGAGAGGTGAAATTGCACCCTTATTGAAATGGTTAAATCCATAATAAGTATAACCAATTTACTAATCTTTCTTTGGGGTGAAGCCTTGAAAGCAGTCATGTATATCTTAAATAGAGTTCCTACCAAATCAATGACTAAAACAACTTTTGATCTTTTCAAGGGTTAGAAGCCTTGTTTAAACTATCTTAAAGTATGGGGATGCCTTGTTAAGGTGAAAATGTATGATCCAATTATGTGTAAAATGGATCCTAAAGACACTAGATGTTATTTTATTAGATATCCCACTGATTCTAAATGCTATAGATTTTATTGTCCTACTCTAGGGACAAAGATTATTGAGGCAATGGTGGCAAAATTCCTTGAGAATAATGTTTATGATCCTGATTGGTTACAAGATGGTGGAACTATTTTGGAAGGGGAGCCTAGTATTTTTGTATGGCTATCGTGCATAAGCAAGTGGTGATTATCCCATTGATAAAATGCCTGATATGCCACTTCATCAGAATGTTACAAATGTTCCACCTAAACCAATAAAATCTATTCTTGTTAGATGTTTTGAGATGACGAGGCATCTTGTAATTTTAGATGCTTTTATTGTATACTTAGGTGAGGTAGATTATGATATTGGATAAGTTGTTGATCCACTAAACTATAATGAGGCAATATCTTGTGAACAATCTAGTAAGTGGATAAAGGTAATGCATGAAGAAGTTCAATCCATATATTCTAATGACATGTGGGAGTTTGTTGAGATTTTATATGGTTTTAAATGCATAGGTTGTAAATTGGTGTTTAAAACCAAGGTGAATTGGTGTTTAAAACAAAGAAAGATTCTGAGAGAAATATAGAGCAGTTTAAGGTGAGATTGGTGGCAAAAGGATTCATACAGAAAGAGGGAATAAATTTTAAGGAAATCTTCTCATTGATATCTTCAAAGGATTTTTTTACAATTATTATGACTCTAGTAGTTCATTATGATTTAGAGCTTCATTAAATGGATGTCAAAACTGCTTTCTTGAATAGAGATCTTTAAAAGGAGGTCTACATGTAACAAGTTGAAGGTTTTATTATAAGTGGAAATAAGCACTTGGTATATAGATTAAGAAAGTCTATTTATGATCTTAAATAGGCATCTAGACAATGGTATTTAAAATTTGATAAAGTTATATCCTCCTTAGATTTTGTTGAAAATAGTGTTGATCAATGCATATATCTCAAGATGAGTGGGAGCAATTTTGTTATTCTTGTTCTTTATACAGATGATATATTACTTGTTAGTAATGATATCAATCTACTTCATGAGACTAAATTTGCCTTGTCTAGTCACTTTGACATGAAAATCTTGGTTGTGCTAGCTATGTTTTGGGAATTGAAATTCACATGGACAGATCTCGACACTTGTTAGGTCTTTCACAGAGAGCTATATACTTTGTGTGCTTGAGAGATTTAATATGGATAAATGCAAACTTGGAGATGTTCCTATGGCTAAAGGTGATAAATTTAGCAAAGATTAACATCCTGAGAATGAAATTCAGAAAAGTTTGATGAAGGATAGGCCTTATTCTAATGTTGTTGGTAGTTTGATGCATGCTTAGGTTTGTACTAGGCCTGATTTGTCTTTTGCAGTGAGTGTACTAAGCAAATACCTTTCTAATCCAAGTGATCAGCATTGGGTTGCTGTTGAAAAGGCGATGCAATGTCTACAAAAGACAAAAGATTACATGCTTGTGTATAAAAGGGTTAGTGACCTTGAAGTGGTTGGGTACACAGATTCTGATTTCACTTGTTGTATTGATGATATGAAATCTACATCTAGGTATGTGTTTCTTTTGGCTGGTGGAGCAGTTTCTTGGAAGAGTGTGAAGCAACCATTTGCTGTTGTGATCTGACGAGAAAGCTTTTGAAGGGGGAGAAGAGAAAAAAAAATGTCTAGAAAATCAAAAAGAAAGGAGCAAATATGAGTTTTTGATTTGATCACTATATATTTCAACATGAACGATATAATTACAATTTCACTTCCTGTTTTAGATGGGAAAAATTACAATAGATAGTGTGTCCAACTGAAAGTATTGTTTAATCTATTGGCCTAGCAAGGGACCACCATTTCCAGCTTGCTCGATTGCTGATCTACATCTTCATAATTGGGATGTGCTGAAAATCTCATCGAAAGACAGCCAACATGCCGCCAGCTCTTATTCACCATTTTTGTCAAATGCTGACCATGCTCCTCTGTCATCTATTAGATTTGGCAACCGCTTGAGGAGGTGCTGCAAGGCCTATTGCAGGCATATATATATATATATATATATCCAACTTCACAACACGAGTCACGTATATATAGCTAGGCATGATCTCGATACGGTTCGGTTGTAATTTCAATTCTGAACTGTTGATTCCAATTTCAAGGTTAAGGGGAACCTTAACCGAACTGCAATGGTTTTAGTTTCAATTCGGTCTCAGGTTTTGACTCATTTAAGGTTTGGCTCGATCTGATTCAAAATTGTTTGATTTGATCTAGTTTGGTCCAGGTCAGTCATTTTTTTCTAAAAAAGAATATTGAAATGCCTTAACTTTTTAAAAGATAAAATTTATGTAAACAATTATATTAAAAATAATTTTTAGTGTTGATTAAATTTTTTATTTTATTATATTAATTTTTTAAAAGGAATTATTAATTTAACCGAAAGTTAATTTGCAATTCTAATTTTAGTCAAAGTCTTAATTGTAGATTTTTAAAAAACCTATTGTTATAACCATTAGTTTAAAGTATGTTTAGGGTACGATAGCATATAAATTGATGAGTCTGATCTCATTGTATGTTTGATCTCATCACAGTATGCTATGTCAAATGAAGTTTTAGTTAAATATATATAATGTTTTATTAAATTTTAAAGTGAAATATAATATAATGATTTTTTTAACAAATTATTCGTTTATTTTTTCTCCATTTTAGTCCTCTTTTATATCTGATTTAGCTATTTAATCAAACCAAATTACGAAAAACTATTAATACAAAGGGGGCTTTCGTGTTAATGTAACGGGGCCTATTTTGTAAATGTGGAGTATTTTTTTCACCGGTTACTCTAGACAACATTACTTGTAAAAAATGAGTTGTAAGAAAGATACAACCTCTCGTAGGTATTAATGTTTCATTAATGCAACAATGTCCCACTAATCGACAACACTGATTTTCCAGTTTTGTGTTTTAAGAAAATGACCTTAACTTTCACTAGTGTACTCACTACAATTAAATGATCATTTTCAAAACTGGATGTATCAATCCTATACTTATCTATGAATGTTTTTCCATTAAATTCAGAGTTATGATATTTTCAATTTGTATTTGTTATATTTATTTTTTCTAAAGATATATTATCTATAAATTTAAATTATACAAATTTATTTTTTATTTGAATTAAATTTATTTATTTATTTATTATTTTTACTTACATTTAACATTAAACAAATTTGATTCATTTAAAAATTAAGTAAAATTAAAATTTTCTTCTATTCTATATTGTAAATATTGACATATAAATGATATAATTAACATTTAACGAATTTATTTTTACAAATTTATTTTTTATTTAAATTAAATTTTATTTATTTATTTTCTTATTTTTATTTACATTTAACATTGAACAAATTTAACTCATTTAAAATTTAAGTGAAATTAAAATTTTCTTTTATTCTATATTATAAATATTGACATATAAATGATATAGTTGATGTACATTTTCCAAAAAAAGAATTAGATTTTTTAAAAGCACATCCAAGACTTAGAAAAAAAAACAATTAAGGAGTAATTTATTATAAATTTGACTTATTGTCTTATGTGACTTATAAAGTCTTTGTTTTTCACAATAACATGAATAGAATAGACAAGTTTAATGCTTGAATTCAATTCAAATTTCTAAGTTCTACCAATATAAGAAAATTTTGATATAGACATCAAATCAAGGAAGTTACTGTTGTATATGATGGGTGACCTTGACCTTCACCATTGTAACCACTACACTTAAATGATCATTTTCAAAGCTAGATGCATCAATATTGTGCTTATATATGAACATATTACTGTCAAGTTCAGATTTATGATATTACCATCCTTTATTTGTTTTATATCCATATAGATATATATATTATTTCTTTTTTTTGTAACTATAGTATATACATATTTTTAAATTACATAAATTTATTTTTTTATTTTTTATTTCAATTAAATCTTATTTATTATTATTATTATTTACATTGAACATTAAATTAACTTGATTCATCTAAAAATAAGTCAAATTGAAAATTTTTCTCTATTTTATATTGTAAATATTGACATATAAATGATAAAATTGATGTTTAATTTCTAATAAAAAAATTGAGTTTTTGAAAAATACATTCAAGATTTAAAAATAAGTAATTAAGGAGTAATTTTCTAGAAATTTGACTTATATATGTATAAATATCTGATATAAAGAGGGTTCTAATGTAAATGTATGTATAAATATATATTTTGCCCCACTAACAAGATTTTTTTGATGCATCCTAATTTACTCTAATAAAATCATGAAAACTATTGATACAAAGAGAACAATGTAATGAGATTTATTTTGTAAATTAAAATATTTTTTCACCAAGTATAAAATGAAAACATTGTTTGTAAAAATGAGTTCCTCTTCTAGTTTGATGTTCAAGAATAACCTTGACATGAAATATGAATGTTAAAACTAATGTTCATGTTCTAAAATGTACTTGTGTTCTTCAAAAGCGCATCCAAGACTTGTTAAGAAGAAATCCAAAAAAAAAAAGAATCCCAAGAAATTTGTATCATTGACCTACATAACTTATAAGCTCTTTAATTTTCACGATGACATGGTCTAAAAAAACTTTATATCTATATTGCTCTATGTGTGTATATACATAAGGAGATAATATTAAGAAAAAAAAATCAAATTTTAAAGGAAAAAATTTGTGGTCTTTTTTTTTTTTTGATAGAGCCAACACGTGGTCTAAGCCTATTAGGATTAGATTTTTTTTTATCCAGCAATTTTTGTTCCTAATTAATATATGATATCCAAATTCTATAATAATTAACTTTTGATACAAATATAACCTTTTATTTTTGGTTATAACCTTTTACTTCTGTCAAATCTTTTTTGTCGGACTTATACTAAGTGATAATATAAAATCTCAGAAATTTCAATTTACTCTCACTTTATACATGATTAGACTAACACCGATCTAGACAAGAATTTAGAATCATATTTTGTCAAATCTAGAACTATATTTTTGGTTCTTAAGGCGAGAACTTGTCTTTTATGTCAGATTTATACTGAGTGATAATATAAAATTTCAGAAACTTCAGTTTACTCTCACTTTATACATAATTAGACTAACATCGATCTAGACAAGAATTTAGAATCATATTTTGTCAAATCTAAAACTTTATTTTTGGTTCTTAAGAGAGGAGAACTCATGAGTTATTTTAAACATTGCTATGAGATATACCTAAGACACTTAACTTATAGTAATCCTTGAAATATAATAGGGCCTAGTTTGTAAATTTAGAATATATATATATATATTTCTAATTACAAAGCTAAAACGTTGCATATAAAAATGAGTTCGTTTGGAATAAATTTGGAATATTTTGTAAATCTTGCTAGATAGAGACAGACAGAGATGGCCATATATATCGATCCAGTTATAAATATTGCCCACAGAAGTCATCTGATTTGATGCTATTTCTTGTGCTTTCCCAAAGATGGCAAAACTCTCTAGTGCTTTTAGCTTGTTATTCTACTGTTTGGATTGGATGGCTGCATTAGTGGATCACCTATTCCAATTGAAGGTAATTAAGTTCACTGAATTACACACAACTAGCTCATGCTAATTACCTTCTTAATTATAGTGATCAAGAAACTTATATATGTGATGTGAGCCATAAGAAATCATGAACAAGGAGATTAATGAATTAGAACACCTTGATTTTTATTGTTTTTAATTTTTTTTTTTTTTGGTTTTTGGTTTCATATGGTTCCATTGCACTAATGATGGCTTTATGAGATTAAAGAGTCAAACACATGGATTTATTGATCTATTAAATGGATATTATTACTTGCAAATGCTTACAAAGGTCAATCTAATTGTTGAAGTTTGCTTGTATTCACAAACACTTATGTCAGTAGCTTGAATTGTTATCCTCTCCGCTTAATTCTAAGTATAGACTAATATTCTTAATTCAGCAAAACCTTTTTAATATTCCAAAGTACCCAAAAAAAACAAAAAAAAAAGAAGAAGAAAAGAAACACACCTATAATGGTCATTGTCGGAAACTCCTCCTCTATCCAGATTGGTTTGCTTATTTATTAGCATAGTGACAAAGGATCTACATAATATTTGTGTATGATATTTTTATACTGGATATATGATATTTAACATTACATTAAATTTTTTTATGTATTATAATTCCCATTTCTTTTGTGCTTGCAAGTTTGCTCCAATATCTTTAAAATTTTCCCTTATTATTAATTAGTATAATAATAGCAAATGATTTTCATTTTCATAAATAATAATCATACTTTATTATAGAGATGTAAATGAAATAAATATAAAAAATTCAAGTCCACAATGCAATAAGCACATCTAAAATAGTTACTATAAGTAAGATTTAGCACATAATTTAAAATTACTAAAATAGTTTTAAAAGCCAACATTCTATTAATGATTAGTTATTTAAATCTTTTATAATTGGTAATTAAAGATATTTTATAGTAATTAATTAGATTCAAATGAATATATACCAAACTCTACAACTTTATAGGCAAATGGTTGCTTTTCCTTTTGTTTAATCTCTATTTGTGTTGGGAATTTTTAGTTTTTGTTATTTTTCTCTTAAAGTTTTTTGGAGATAATAATATACATATTTTTCAGTTTGTTTTTTCAGTTATCTCAGGTTGTATTGATATTACATTTCATAACATTACTTTTATCATTGAAATTATAGTATGATGGTTATTTGCATTGATTAATTCTATGATGTATTTATTTATCCATTTATTCTAAATTATATATTGTGACAAAGTATAATAATAGTATTTACCATCTACCAAGAAATAAAGATTTATGTTTTATTATTAAAAAATAATAATAATATGACATCTAGACATAATGTTGGGGTTTGTAATACTCAATATTGTATGCATATCCAATTATTTTCTTGAACAAATTTCTCAATATAAGATAGCATTATAAGAAAATTTAGAAAAAGACATTCAAAAAAATAAATAAATAAATAACAGAAGATAGCGAACGACCCTAGCATGTAGGAAATGAGGGACAAGACAGTTCATGTAATCCCAGAGCTTATGGGAGTATCAAGTGAGCAAATCAATCAACAACTTGATTTCCCTCCCCATACACTTGAACACTTAAGTGAGTCGAATATAGTAGTTGTGACACTCAAGTTCTTGCAAGTAAGTGTTGTTTGCATTGGGCTCGGCAAGCCTATTACTAAGAAAAATATTGGGTTATATATTTTGAGTGGACATGGGCCAGGCCGAGTGAAGAAGCCGAGTTCGTTCACTTTAGGCCGTAATGTTTTATGAACTTGGTCCAACCTACTAAAACCTCTGGCCTTTGGTTTCTCATGTCTACCACTTTTCTAATAATATATTGAATAAAATTAAAAGTGGAAAATAAAGGGATTAATTAAGTTAATGTTAATACTAACACACAACCTGATGAATATTCAAACAGAGAGACTCAAACTCAAAATTCTAGCCTTCGAAACTAATAGATACTCTTTTTAGCAGTTTGGCTGAATGGACCAAGTTATCAAAGATCTTCATTTAAACATATATAGCATGTCCAAAACTCAAAATCTTTTTTTCTCCAATTATATTCTCGTTGTCCCTACTCATATTCTCATTCTCCGTCTACTCAGAAAGCAACCAAAAAGTTTCGGAGGAAAATTGTGGGATAGGATTGGCAAAATCTTAGTCTTGATGATGCCCTTTCTCTCTTCAATATGATGCTTCAAACCACACCTTTGCCTTCCATTATGGTTTTCAACAACATTTTTGCGGCAATTGCAAGAATGGGCCACTACTCCATGGTAATTTCTTTGTCCAAACGTGCCGAGCAAAACTTTCTCTTCAAGCACGATATATGTACTCTAAGTATATTGGTGAACTATTTCTGCCGCTTAAGAAATGAGAACTTTGGTTTCTCTGTTGTTACCAAGATGTTCAAACTCGGTTATGAGCCTAATGTCTTCACTTTCACTTCCCTTCTCAATGGCCTTATTCTAAGTGGTAAACTAACTTAAGCTGTGAAGTTTTTAGACGAGATGGTGGAGAAAGGGCATCGACCTAATTTAGTTACCTATTGCACTCTAATCAATGGGTTCTGTATACAAAGTCAAATCACTGAGGCTGTTAAGATATTTGATTTTATGTTGGAAAAGGGCTACCGACCTAATTTAGTCATTTACAACACCATTGTCAAAGGTTTGTGCAAATCTGGAAACGCAAACTCAGTCATTCAAGTGCTCAAGAAAATGGAGGAAAGGGGTTGTGACCCTGATGTGGTGATGTATAACACCATTATTGATTGTCTTTGCAAGAATCGACTGGTAACCAGGGCTTTGACCCTCTTACCATTGTTACTTACAACACCTTAATTCATGGGTTTTGCAATTTGGGCCAATGGGAGGAAGTTACAAGACTACTAGATGAAATGATTGGCAAGAATATCAAACCAAATGTAGTGACATATAACATCTTAGTTCATGCTCTATGCAAGAAGGGGATGATCTTAGATGCGGAACAAGTGGTCAAAAAGATGATTCTTAGAGGCACAGATCCAGATATTTTTACATACACTGCTTTGATGACTGGCCTTTGTTCCCAAAAACCAATGGATGAGGCTATAAAACTGTTTAAAGTAATGTAAGAGAACAGATTAGATCTTGACATTGTCACATTTACTGTCCTTATTAATGGCGTGTTGGCATGTGTAAAGTTGCAAGAAGTCTATTTTCACATGTTTGCCTTTATGATATCATAAAATAATTATGAGTTTAACTATGTATAATTTGTTAATTTTCTTATTCATGATTTCTAATAATTAGTTAAAATTAAGTCAAATTTGTTACATATTAGAAATTAGTATTTATGTAAAATGTAGATAATTAAATTTTATTTGTTATAATTTTTATATTAGGTTAAAAATAAATATTATTATTATCTAGTATATAAGAATTCGAATATTCTAATTCATTTTGTGGTAAGTGAATAAAATTTTATATTTATATTATATGTGTATTTCTCTTATTAATTATTATGGTGTTTTATTAAATTAATAAAAAAAATTATCATATAATCATCTGACATGGCTCGCGTCACACGTATAATTAACAAGGTGAGTAGCATAAGCTTAGCTATGTGTAATTTAGTGAAATTTACCTTCAACTGGAAAAGGTGATCCGCCGGTGCAACCATCCAATACAATCAGTAGAATTGAATGACCTCTGTGGGCAATATTTATGCTTGGATCGATATAGCCATCTCTGCCCGTCTCTGTCTAGCCCTGTCCCTTCATAGCTTTTTGGAAAGTTTGGCAGTACGCACTTGGAATCTTGCCTCTTACGCAGTACGCACTTAAAATTAAAGTTGAGCTCAGTTACCAGAAAAGAAACTTGAGCATGAAATGGATATTGATCGGTCTATCAGGATTGTCACTTACACAGTAAGCACTATTTTTCCTTCTTTTTTTTTTTTTGCTTCTCAATAAAGATTTCATTTCTGATCCTTTTTTTCTTTTTTTCCTTTAAATAAAGGGATTACGATTAGCATACATGTTACGGACTTGTCCTAAGTTTCCAAGAGTTGATACCAAGCGCCAGTAATTCGAACCACCGTAGATGATGTATATCCTACCCCTTTGAATCATCTCTCCTATTTTTCAAAGCACGATTGCCTCGGGAAACTATTTATGAATATCACACTCGTTTAATTACTTCCCTCAACATTCAATACATAACTGCGTACAACTGCAACCTACGGCCTGCCCTCCACAGCATTCCTTTTTTCTTTTTTTTCCACTAATTTAATTCTAGTTCAAACAAAAACCATGCTCAGATCACAAAAATGATTAGCCATATACAATAGAAGGTCGAACAAAAATATCATAAATTATTAATCAATAATAATGGATGAAAAATTAAAAGAAATTGAATAATATATATATATATATATATAAAGGAAAAATACTGCAAAAAAGATAAATTTTGTCTGTCTCCTTTATATTTTAAACCTAAATTTTTGCAAAAGAAAAAATAAAAAAATCTAGATCTTGGATTTCTCCACCACCGAGCATGTATGTATCTAGTCCAACACTGGACATCAATTGTAGGAATCCCACGATGAGGTCCTTCAATAACATTTTTTCGAGTGATGGTCGTGTTTTCTTGTTCACTTTGGCAACCCTTGACGCGATGCACTCTCTGTCCATCAGATCAGATCTAAACACATTCATATACAATGTATAAGCTCACGACGTGTTCTATGTACCACATTCCTGTAACTTTACTGAAAAGAAAGAACAGAAGGAAAAGGAAAAGGAAAAGGTCGCACACAGATTGCAAGCATGTCCACATTCTTCTCTAGTCTACTTTCTACGGGATTTGTTAGAATTGATCCACTAACAAAATTGAAGAACCATCTTTGTGATCTGTGGAGACAGGACCTACAAATTTCCTCTCCACCTACTCCATTAATGGTTTATCAATAAAGGATCTTCGATTTCCTAGAAAGTATTATAAAGGACATAAGATATCATAACATCAAGCAAAAAAGCATGAGAATATGAAAATCAAAGTAAATCAAACACCCAACACACACACACACAAAATGTCCATTAACATGTATCCCAATAATCATCTCCCATGTAAAATTGCACCCACTTTTTGCTCATTCCTTTCAAACATGGTCAAGTCTTGGATGCAATTTTGAAGGACCCAAGTCTTCATTAGAATATGAACATCAGTGGGGTGCTGACCTCTCACCCCCAACTCATTTTTATAAACAGCATTTTAGTTTTGCAATTGGAGAAAAAATATTCCAAATTTACAAAATAGACCTCATTATATTCACATGAAAGCTCTTCATATCAAATGGTTTTCATGATTTGGTTGGGTTAAATAGCTTTCAAGAGAACCAAAAAGGGAAAATAAAATATTATTTGTTAAAAAGATCATTATATTACATTCATGAAAATTATCTAAAAATGTTATCTTTCACAAAGGGAATTGGATAGGTTCGTATGACAACGTGAGCAGAATGGTATCTTCACAGTCAAATCATTTTGTGATTTGCAGGAGCGTCTAGGAGGTGAGTATGCTAATGAAACACCCCCTATATATTCCAAGGATTGGCACCACCTAAAGTGGAAATTTTTGAATTTTGCATGACAATTATTGCTTGAACGACTCCAGTTAAGGATCGTCTAGCACATTGAATGGAAGACTTTCATTAGGACACTTATTGTACCTTATTGCTCGTTGGGACAGGAATCTATCAACCATCTCTCCCTCCATTTTGAGTGTGCTTGGCAGGTGTGGTGCAGATGTTTGGGATGGTGATGAATAGTTTGAGTTGTTCCAGACTCAGTGACTGAGGCTTGGGATATATGGGTGGGACTCGAACAATGCTGTCAATCAAAGGAATTATGGGTTATGGGATTCTTTGCAATCATATGGCCCATTTGGTTGGCAAGAACGATTGTATTTTTTGGGGTAAATCCTTTCAGCTGGAGAAGATTTGTAATTTGATATGAGTTAGAATGATGCAGTGGACTAAGGCTAAATGACCTCATTTTTCTTATACTATCAATGATATTATGTTAAATATTGCAAGTATTTCCCCTCTTAGGAAGGATCCGTTCGGAGAAGGGATGTGGTATGGAGAACCCCTCCGAAGGATACCTTTAAATTCAATACTAACGCCTCCGTCATTGGCTCCACTTGAGTGACAGGCATTGGTGGCATAGAGGGTTCACAATAAAATAGTGGTATGCATTTTCTCCGAGGCAATACGAGCGGCTAGTATAAATGAGGTGGAATTGTTTGCAATTAAGGAGGCGGTGGAATTATGGGAGCTATATGTGGGTGCTGATTCATCAGCGGTGGTCATATTGTAACTAAAAGTTAATGACTAATCAAGCAGGTCCTTAAGCAAAATCAATGACTAATCACAAATAATAAATATTTTAATAATTGTAAATAAAAGTTAGACATTTTCAATTGTTAAATTATTTTTTATCATAATAATATAAAGTTTTAGTGAATTTCCCTCTTCGATAAAATATAAATTATTTTGATAAACTTTTGAAGTGAAATATAATATAATTGTCTATTTAACAAATAAGAATTTTTTTTTCCATTTTGATCCTCTTGCATATCTGACTTAACTATTTAAATCTCCAAAATTGCCCAAAAAAAATGATAATTTGATATCAAAGAGAATTTTATCACTAAGCAGAAAGTTACGAAGCCAATAGATGGCATATATCTATGGTGCTCCAGTTGCTGTAAATTCAAAGAATAGTAGATTCTTATTAACACTAGTATAAAATATTCGTGTCCTTAAATTCCTTTAAGACATTACCCCAAACCTAGAATATTTGGATATAACGCGCTTGAAGGAACATTTCGGTGACATGGATATTTTCACACGGAAAATATTCTTGGAGTCCTTGGACGCCGTCCTATCCCATTAATTATTCGGCCACGAGCGACCATTCCACCTCTAGCATTCGCCTATAAATATAAGTTTCCCCTTCACAAGAATAGAACCAAACGAAGAGAAAGGGAGTTATCAGTGGGGTGAGTGAACTTTGGCTTTCTTTTTGTCGTGAAATTGGGTTGGGCTTAGCTAAGAGGTTAGAATAATAATAATAATAATATAATAATATAAGTAGTATTTTTTTAGTACTGGGTG
>JAIRCJ010000023.1:432624-538461 GCA_020883675.1 Bruguiera gymnorhiza | reverse complement strand
GGTGTATAAAAATCATGATTAGATTTGATGATCAACAGAGTGAAACACAATTTAATGGTGCAAATAAAAAGTAACATCAACGAATATATTGAAATAATAACGTAATTTCTTATTTTCATTAGTTATTTGTATAATACTAATTAAATTGATTGAAAGAACAATGAGAAAAGATCGATCGTCTAAGCGATATGATTGTGTTGGAGGTGAATAGGATTGAAGACCTTCATTAAAAAAAAAAATGTAAGTGAAAAACTTATAAGAAATACACTCTTTATATATAATTATTAGAATTAAATAAAAATATTGATATAATTTGAATAAAAAAATTTAATGATAAAATTATTAAAATTAATATTATTTTTTTTAATTAAAAATTTAATTATTAAATAAGATTTAAAATAAAGTATATATTAACAGGAGACTTGCGGAGGATGTGCGCTCATCCGTCATCCTACATGCTTTTGTGTATTTTTTGTTTTTACCACCTAACTTTAATTATTTTGTCATCATTTTTTTTTCACGAGGAAGTTTTTGTTGTAATAACAAGTCGTAAGTCAGCGTCGAGCTTGAAGTGGACCAGGAATTTCTCAAGTAGGTCTTGTTGGTTCTACTCCATCTCCCTACTCGTTCATTCACCTCTGTCGCCGCCGCCGCCGCCGCCAGCAACAGCGAGCAAGAATGAGGGAGACGATGATGGCGAAGAAGAAGTTTGCTTTCGCATTTCCATTTGCGCAGAGGAATGCTTTTTCCTCTGCTTCTCGAGTAGTTCAAGGACTGATTACGACTGAATTGTCCAATTTTTTTCTACAATTATATTCTCGTCGTCCCTACTCATATTCTCATTCTCCGTCTGCTCAGAGAGCAACCAAAAAAGTTTCGGAGGAAAATTGCGGGACAGGATTGGCAAGATCTTAGTCTTGATGATGCCCTTTCTCTCCTCAATATGATGCTTCAAACCAGACCTTTGCCTTCCATTGTGGTTTTCAACAACTTTTTGCGGCAATTGCAAGAATGGGCCACTACTCCACGGTAATTTCATTGTCCAAACGTGCCGAGCAAAACTTTCTCTTCAAGCACGATATATGTAGTTTAAGTATATTGGTGAACTATTTCTGCCGATTAAGAAACGATAACTTCGGTTTCTCTGCTGTTATCAAGATGTTCAAACTTGGTTATGAGCCTAATGTCTTCACTTTTACTTCCCTTCTCAATGGCCTTATTCTAAGTGGTAAACTAACTCAAGCTGTGAAGTTTTTGACGAGATGGTGGAGAAAAGGCATCGACCTAATTTAGTTACCTACTGCACTCTAATCAATGGGTTCTGTATACAAAGTCAAATCGCTGAGGCTGTTAAGATATTTGATTTTATGTTGGAAAAGGGCTACCAATCTAATTTAGTCATTTATAACACCATTGTCAAAGGTTCGGGCAGATCTGGAAATGCTAACTCAGTCATTCAAGTGCTCAAGAAAATGGAGGAAAGGGGTTGTGACCCTGATGTGGTGATGTATAACACCATTATTGATTGTCTTTGCAAGAATCGACTGGTAACCAGGGCTTTGACCCTCTTCTCAGGAATGCTAGGAAAAGGCATTCAACCTACCATTGTTACTTACAGCACCTTAATTCATGGGTTTTGCAATTTGGGCCAATGGGAGGAAGTTACAAAACTACTAGATGAAATGATTGGCAAGAATATCAAACCAAATGTAGTGACATATAACATCTTAGTTCATGCTCTATGCAAGAAGGGGATGATCTCAAATGCAGAACAAGTGGTCAAAAAGATGATTCTTAGAGGCACAGATCCAGATATTTTTACTTACACTGCTTTGATGACTGGCCTTTGTTCCTAGAAGCAAATGGATGAGGTTGTAAGACTATTTAAAGTAATGCAGGAGAACATATTAGATCTTGACATTGTCACATTTACTATCCTTATTGATGGTTTTTTCAGTGTTGGCATGTGTAAAGTTGCAAGAGGTCTATTTTCTAGTCTATCTGTTAAAGGATTGTTGCCTAGCATTCCTACATATAACATCATGATCAGAGGAGGTTGCAATAATTCTAAGGTAGATGGTCTATTTGTGTCTCTAGTAATCTACATAATAAGGTGGACTAACCATATGGTGTCCGCGAGATATTACCGTAGTTTTAATAGGAAATATAAAAAGAAGAACGCTGTAAGCATCACAAAACTTAAAGTCTTCATTACCTATTCAATATCACTGTTGATTGTTTACAATAAAACTATCAAAGATCCATGTAAACTTGTAAACAATACTTTGGTGAGAGAGGGTCACGAGCCAAATGTTGTGGCATATAATTGTGTTTCTAAGGACAAACTCATAAGAGAGGTCTTGGCTTATAAAATTGTTGAGAGGAATATGAATATGAGTGATAGAGTTTTATTACATAACAATATATAGTGAGCAATATAAGAGCATGTAATACCATAATTTTTTATATTTAACTTTATTTGTTTATAAAATTTTGTTACTATTATATTATTTCTTAAATATTGCTACCTAGCTTCTTTTTTTTTTTTCATGGATATCATGCAAAATGTATTAATTTACCTAACAAATAAGGAAAATTTTTAACTAGGTTGTTGCTTCATAACTTATGCATATCAATATTTTTTTTTATCTTTTTTGAGTAAAATTTTGAATATTTAAATATATTATAATTTATATTTGATGGCTAAAATATTATAATTTGTGTCTTTTTTTAATATTTTAAACTTTATATTTTTTTAGAATAAAAATTATACAAATATGACATACAAAAATAAGAACCGATTATAAATTTATTTTTTCTTAATATGCGGTTTTCTATAGTGTATGGTCCAAATAAAGTTAAGAAAAATGAAAAGTATATATGAGGTGATTGATTTATTGATTATACTTTCACATTCTAAAATTATCTTTAAAAACATTGGTGTTCAATTGCTAATTTCTTATTGTGGTAGCCTCCACTTTCTCTCCTACATTGTTCAGTCTTATCGCTATAAATTTTACGAATCATTGTGTTGTCGTGGGCGCCCAACTTAGCAAGCGAGATTAATGGTGACGGTGATGATAATGAAGCCTTTTTTGTCATTTCAATCTATGCTTCTTCTTCTGTGCACAAATGGTGATGGTGTTACAATTCCTAATGATCTAGTGTTTTTTAAAAAACAAGGACATGTGGGGCAGAATTGGAGTCATCTCATTCTCGATGATCCCTATCCCTTTTTAATCAGATTGTCCAACGAGCCTTTACCTTTGATTTTCAATTTTACCAGTCTTTTTTGCAGCAATTGTAAGGATGATCTGACCCCGTTTGCAGGCTATAGGTTGCTAGTGATTGGCTCACTTTTGTATCAATTAGAGTGCTTGAAGTTGACATCACAGTAAATTCTAGTTCTAATAAATATTTTCAAAAGTTCATGGGCTTTATTTATTTATTTATTTTCTATTGTTTTGGATTTTCTTTGCTGTACCTCAAATGTTTTTTGTCATCATGCCCCGTAGACTTGGTGCATGATCGCATGAAATGTGGGTGAGAGGTGCTAAATTCCTATTGATGAGGACCTTGTGATAACGGACCCAAGGCCTACTCCAAGCCGAAACCGACCCCCGGCTTGACGCAAGCCAGCAACCCGCAGCCTCACTGCTTTCCAAATCGAGAGACTCAGCCTCCACCAATAGGATTCTGACATGTACTACTAGGCAGATACCTCCACCTCCTTTACACGTGTTGATGTGCGATGGAAGCATGAGAATGCTGAAATTATATCAAGTAAATTTAAACTTTAATACCAATCGTGGTGGAAAAAGAATTGAACTTTTAAAAGAAATTTTGAAATTTACTATAAAAGGTAACAATTCTTAAAAGAGTATTTGACAAAGTTCATTAAAAGTAATTCCCTATTTATAATTGTTGTTAACAATACAAAATATTTGATTTTGTTAAATTTAAAATGTTGGATGTGAATTTAGAATATGTTATATGTAAATTTTTCTAATTTATAATATTATATGTCATATATTAAAAAATTAAAAATTTTCTTTTTAAAAAGATAATTAACTTACTTCTTTATTTTTATATTTTTAAAAATAATAATTTAAACAATTTTAACAATAAAAATATTATGTATTTATATGAAGAGGAAAATTTAATAATTTTACAAATTAAAAATTATATTAAAATTTTACTATTTTGAAAATTACAAATTGCATACTTTTTTTCACAAAGAAATAAGATAATTCTTATATATAAAAAAATTCTTATGAAATTGTGCAAATGGTAAGTTAGTTTATAAGTTTAAGTTGGCTTGAATTCCTAGCACTTGTTGGCCTGCTCCTTTAATGGTAGCAAATGTTATATCTCCCTTTGTACAATTGAGTGTACCCTCCAACTTTAAAAAATGAAATACATTTTGTTAATCTCTTTATGGTGTAGCTTGTAATTTGTTAAGACCATTTAGGCTAGGAGCTAAAAAAACAACAAAAGAATGAAGTAAGATGAATGTGGTTAGGTGGGAAAGGTTATTTACCTCTCCCTTGATGAATCAAGATGCCACTCAGTTTTGACTTTAAGCTTCATCTTGTTTATGGATCTTGCGTTGAAGTAACTGGCAACCTTTAATCTATATCTCCACAGTATAACGTATAATCAGGATCACCATTGGAGTTGTATTGTTATAGACATTATCTCTTTAATTTTATTATAAATAAAGAGCCAATGGCACCAGCGATGCCATCTACAAGCAGCCATACGGATAATATTTTAATTATAGGAGATGCTACAACTTTTCCAACTTATCCTTGCCCTTTCTGGTTAAATCTTCTTGGATTCGCCGCTGTTTGCCTCTTGTCATAACTAGGTCATTGTGGCAAATAATCCATATACTCTCTCCTCCTCTTTTTGTAGCCACCCGTAACTAACTAATAAGAACTAACTCTTGTTGTATTATTAAGTTAAAAGAAAGAATTAGGAGTTGTATCATTCATCCTACTCTTAATTAAGAGTTATTTAGTTTAACAATTATTATTTAAATTGTTATAATTCTATTTAATAAATTATAATTTTGTAATTTATAATAAATATTCTTAATTTATTTTTATTCATATACTAAAATATAAGTCAAATTATATATTTATGTATATTCATTTATTTTTTATTAACTCTTTTAAAGTAGTTATTTTATCACATATTTTCTTAAAGTAAACTATTTGATAAACATATTGTTAATAAATTATAGTTCAACAGTTCCTTTATCACTATTTCCTTTACTCTATAAAATATGATATTTCAACTGCAAATAAGCATCATAAAGGCAAATTGGTTTTGTAAAGTACTTAAATAGTCACGTCATATTTAGTTTTTATTTAGTGCATTGCACTAAAAAAATAATTAGTAATTTCTTTTACTTTCAATAAAATGAGATTTTTTAATATATATATATATAAACTTAATTTAATTAATTAAATTTATGAAATTAAAACTCTTAAAATTTTTAAAAATATATTAATTATTTTTATTAATTTAAGTAAATTATATTTAATAATTTGATTATAATATTAAAATTTTAAAAATTATTAAAATAAAATAACTATTTAATAATAGTAAAATTTAAATTTAAATGTTAAAAAATATAAATTATTTAAAAAAATTTAATAATTTTTACAAAAATTTAACCTAATTTTTTATATAAATTTAATTTTTTTATGAATATAGATGAAACTATTAAATTAATTAAATTAATTTACAGTGCATTCCCTAAATTAGAAAATAAGTGGATTTTGTATCTCAAAGCTTGCCTAATTATCTACGAAAAAATAAAAGTTAATAATAAAAGAAGCAAGGCACTGAAAGAGTCCAAAAGTGGCCACAGCATCAGCACCAACACCAGCACCACCCATCGTCGTCGCCCTCATCATTTCTCTCAATCCAATGGCGTCTATGCCACCAATCACTCTCTCCATCTCCTCTCTCCCTAAACCCACTTCAAAACTCAACTTCTTTGGCTCCAAATTCATTTCTTCAACCCAAAGCACACGACTTTCTTTAATAACCGCAGCAGCCCCTAGTGCCACAGCTACTCCAACGGCTGCCACGGTTGTTCCGGCGGTGATTGTCGGCGGCGGACGAGTGGGAAGGGCGTTGCAAGAAATAGGTAGTGGCCGAGATTTGTTGGTGAAGAGAGGGGACTCTGTGCCGCTTGATTTTGAAGGGCCTATTTTGGTTTGTACCAGGAATGATGATCTTGATCCTGTTCTTGAATCCACCCCCAAGTCCAGATGGAAGGGTAGGTATTCCCAATAATTTTGGATTTGTTTTGAGGAATTTAGGTGAAAGATATGAACTTTACTGATAAATGAATCATCATTCATTCCCAGGAAACAAGAAAAATTGAACCAGAGCAGATGAACATCTGCTTGCAAGTTGTAAATGTTCAGACACAATTATAATGAAGAAAAATAATCTACTGCTTATTGACTAAGCTAGCTAAGGAATATGAAGAATGCTATAAATCGAGGTTCAGATATTGCTGTGGTTGCGCATTTTGTGGGCCTATGCAAGTATTTGCTTCTGTATTAGGTGCAATGATTGCGATTGACTGCAAGTGAAGTGTCGCTCGTGACCTACCATTTGAAATAATTTTCTTTTGAATTGCTGAACTTGCAATGGAAATGATTGTGCCTTCTTTGTTTAGATGGTTGTGCAATACCCTTTTGGGCTCTGATAAGTGGACGTTGACAATCTAGAAGATTTGGTTTTTACTGGAACCATGGTTGCAAAGTAAAGGTCCTGGTGATGCTGACCAAGTGCTAGTATATTTTGCTGTTTCAAGGCTTGGTGAACCTCCTGTTGATGGTCAGACGGATACCAATCTGGAAGACTTGACTGCTGCATATGGAAAATGGGCATCTGCAGTAGCTGCAAGATTACATGCTGGAGGGCTTTCTTGCAAGGTAAACTAAATCTCTCTTTCTCCTTTTGGACCTTCAAGCTAGTTTTAGGCATTCTTTAAGCTGACATGCTTTCTTTCTTGCAACTTTATTTTATAACTTGAGCTTTCAGTCTGATAGGGATCGGGTGGGCATTAGATATTCATCAAGGAATTCAACCATCATGTTTAGGCCAAATATTAGTCAGTGTGGCCTTTTTTTGTGTCTTTGGGAGCATTAAGAACTGCAATTTTGGATTAATTCTATTAGAAATTCAGAAGATGTCTTACCTCTTTGATGTGTGGGGGTGCTGTGGTGGATCTGGTCTCCCCCATATGACCCAAAAGCTTGAAGTAATTACTTTTGCAAGTATACTAAAATCAGGATTCTGACAGAGTTGTGAATGCAGTCAAAGAAATCTAGAATTTTGTTCATGTTATATCAGGTTCTTGCCAAGGAAGCTTTCCTGAAACAAATGCTGGAAAAGTTGATCTGAATCTCAGCATTTATGCTTGTTGGAGCTCACCATCCTGGGGCAATTGTTGGTGTTGTAGAGAAGGAATTCCGCTCAGAGGTAAAGCTGCCTCTAAAATGGAATATAATACACTTGAACATTAGTTCTTATGTAAATTTTGTACAGTCCCATGTCAATTCTAAGGGCTAATTCTTGGATGGACTACTTCATAGTCCTTTGATGGGTTGAGTTGGACTGGATTAGTTTTTTGGTTTTTCAATTCTGTCTATCTACCAATTCACTTGTTTGGGGCTTAGTTCATGACATGAATTTTTCTTATTTGGGAAATTTGTGTTTGATAGTATGCTAAATCTTGGTTACAAATTCTGTAGACTTATTAACACTGTTTCTGTCATGTCAAGTGTGGATTGAACGAAGAATTAACTTTTAAATATGAGGTTGCAATTTTTGGAAACTTTCAAAAAATAGGGAAAACAGAATGAATATATTTGTGTGTATATACAGAGCTGCTGCTGCTGCTGCAACTAATTCTTGGATTTCCCATGTTTTAAGCCTATAACATACATGTCTGTATGTAGTTTTCTTTGTGGCCTTCATGATTTGAATTTCTTTGACTTTATATTACTTTGTTGATACAATTCCTGAAAGTCTCTGAGTTACGGTTACAATTGTTGTTGAGCTTCATTGAGGTTCCTTAACATGAAAGGTTTCTCGATTTATTTCCCTTAACATTGAAGATTTTCTGGAATTTTCTTGTTGCTTCAGTCTTTAACTTTGACCAAGATTACAAATTAACTTTTAACATTCCCTCTCAATTTGTAATTTTGAATTTCTTCTTGAGCTTTCCTCTTGTAACTGCTTTGGTAAGAATATCCTCTGGTTGATCATTTGTGTTGATAAACTCCATTATAACTTCTCCTCTATTAACCATGTGAAATGATGAGTCAGCTCAATGTGCTTTGTATATTCACAGGATTCCTGTCATGGCTATTACTGACATATTATTGCACTAGATGATTGTTGGATCTTTATCTTCATGTTGCAAATTTGATAGTATTTGTTGTAACCAAACTGCTTCACAAACTAAATTAGTAGCTACAGTGTATTCTTCTTCAATAGATGATAATGCGACTACCTTTTGTTTCTTGGAATTACAAGAAATTAGCTTGGTTTCCAAGCTGTATATGTATCCTGATGTGCCGTTTCTCATCTGGTGATCCTGCCCAATTACTATCAATAATTCTCAAACTATGCTTTTCGCATATTTGATTCTCAGCTTCGTAGTTCATTAGATATGCCACAAAATTCTTCTGGCAGCTACATGATGAAGTCAGCTAGCTTCACTCATGAATCTAGAAACAAGACTTACTAAATGTGCGATATCTGGTCATGTATTTGTCAAATAAAGTAACAAACCCACGAGACTTCAATACATGCTTGGAATTATACTCTCTTCTCTATCATCTTGATGTAATCTATCATTTGGGGGCATCAGTGTTGACACTGGTTTACAACTTCACATGTGAAATTTCTTGAGCAAGTCTTCTGCATATTTTTCTTTCGAAATGAAAATTTCTCCTTTATTTTGCTTAACTTGGGTTCCTAGAAAATATTTCATGAGTCCCAAGTCAGTCATTTCAAATTCTTTTATCATAGCACCTCTAAATTCTTCAATTGTCTCTGGGTTAAGATCAATATAAATCAATCATGCACATATAACTAAACAATAAGAACATCATTGGTACCTCCCTTCTTTATGTAAAGAGATGCTTCACTTGGGCTCCTTTGGAATCCATTTTGCTGAGAATAATTATCAATTGCTATTCCCTGCTTGAGGTGCTTGCTTCTGTCCATATTGAGCCTTATGGAGTCCCAATTAAACTTTTTCCTCCATTCCATTATTCACATAGCTTTCAGATTGCTCCACATACACTTCTTCTAGTTCTCTATTCAATAATGCTGATTTTACGTCTAGTTGAAAAACTTCTAATTCCATTTGAACTGTCAATGTGAGAAATTTTCCAGTTGTCTCCATCTGTGCAACTGGTGCATATCTCTTATGAAAGTCTACCTCAGGTCGATGCGAATAACCTTTTGCAGCGAGATGTGCCTTGTATTTTTTTGAATTGAGCTATCTTCTTTGAATTATCTTTTGTAGACCAGTCTCACCACTGCTTTTTGTTGGTTAAACAGATATCTTTTAGATTCATCACCATACCCCAAAAAATGAAACATTACTCTCATTTTTCATCAAACTTCTCTGTGTTTTGAGAAGGAATATGAGAGTAAGCTATGCAACCAAAACCTTTCAGATGACTCACCCAGAGCTTCCTTTTATGTCATGCTTCAAATGGTGTTTTGTTTTGAACTGATTTTGTTGGCAATCAATTGAGATTGTAGACTGCTGTATTGGTTGCTTCAACCAAAAACTTGTCGGAAAGTTGTTTTCCTTTAAGCATGCTCCTTACCATCTCCATAATAGCGTGATTCTTACATTATTCCTCACCATTTGGTCGCAGATTGTATCTCATTGCCTATTGTCCTTTCATTCCTTTGTCTTTGTAATACTCTAGGAATGGTTTATAGATGAATTCTCCACCTTGATTTGTTCTAAGTGCTTTATTTCTTAGTCGCCTTCTCTCTCCAATTTTGCTCTGAATTGAGCGAATTTGAATGAAGGCCTCTGACTTTTGCTCCAAAAAATATATCCACATTGTCCCAGTAAAATCATCAACAAACAAAAGAATGTCCCTTTTGCTGCTAATTGAAGGACTTTGAGTTGGTATATCTGGATGTACCAGTGCTCTCAGTGAAGTCTATGGAAATGAAAGACTATGCATTCTGTTGACATTGAATCTTTCCTTGTCCATACTGATTCTGTTTTCAATATGTGCCCCTTCCTCCTTTGTTGACAGTTGTTTCTCATTAATTTTGATTCTGGATTGAATTGCTTGCTCCAGCGATTGACTCAAAAATTTGCCCATTCTTTGCCCGTGCCATTAACTTGTGTGTGATAACTTTCGACAAATCTTTTTTCTTTTCAATAATTGCAATGATATGCTCAAATTTGAAAGTAAACCTGGTGGAATTTGTTTTGTGACCTTCTTTTAATCAATGTTGTCGATGCTGCTCTTGATTTGGTTGACTATTTCGGCAACTCTTAAATACAAACCTTTGATTCTTTCCCTTTCTTTCCTAGAAAGGTTATCAAATTGTCTCTGCATATTTTGAAGTTTTGAGCCTTTGAATTTCCTTTTGTAATATTTCTCATGCATCTTTGGCTTTTGATACCAAAGACTCTAGGAAAAATAATTTTCCTCACAGCCTGCTGGATGATCCTCATTGCACTTGCATCTCTCTGGACATTTTACTTATATTCTTTCATCTCCATATTTGACCCTTTGTAGAACTTTCTTCTACTGGTGGTTCTTGATAATAATTAGCAACTACCACAAATTTTGTGCAATAAAGATTGCCTTCTTTCATGAGCTCCAATATTCATAGAATTCTGCATCAAATATTAAAACTTGACTCTGAGTATATATGAAGATGGTATTAGGATGGTCTGTGGCCAGGGATTTAGTAGGACCAGAGTGCACAATTTTTGATAGATGAGTCAAATTTGTGAGGAAAGGACTAAATTGAAACTTTAGGAATTGAGAGAGTCAATCTGAAAACCTTCTTTGGCTTATTATTCGAACCAGAGTCATACAATTTTTCGTACCTAGAAATTGTTTTCAACTATTTTCACGCAAACACTTCTGGTTTTTGGATCAAGGGTGATATACTATCTGATTTTCTTGAAACTTCAGTTGCAAACTCTTGACAGTGTGCCCTTTAGATCTAACTTTGATACCACTTGTTGTGTCAAATGCATTATTGGATGAAGTTTCAGAAACTTTAACAAAGCAGGGCAAAACAGGGTGAAAGTATTTGTGTGGATATGTGGGGTTGCTGCTCCAGCAAATAATTATTGGATTTCTTGTTTTTTAAGCCTATTTCTTCTTTTTCTAAGGTTACAAAGTCCATGTTTACATATAGTTTTCTTTGCCATCTTCTTCATGAGTTGTATTTCTTTGACTTCCTTCATTGGTACAATTTCTAAGTCTCTCAACAATGAATTTACAACTGTTGCTCAGCTTGCATGGCAGTTCCTTAGCATGAATGCTCAGCTTGCATGGCAGTTCCTTAGCATGAAAGGCTTCTTAATTTTTCTTACCTTAAAAGATTTTCTGGAATTTTCTTGTTGTTTGATTCCTTAACTTTGACCAAAATTACAAATTACCTTTTGAAAACATTGTTGGAAACCTGGAGTATAATACATAATCCATATCTTAGGTCTCACCTAACAACTTAAGTTTTTGGATTAAACGGTTTCTTAACATGGTATCAAGGCTTTCATGATAAAGTGATCATGAGTTTGAATCACACTATCCTCACATTTCGCATGAGGGGGCGTGTTGGAGTATAATATATGGTCCATATCCTGAGTTTCACCTAATAGCTCAAAGCTTTTGGGCGGAATAGTTTCTTGACAAGCATTGTTTTTGCTATTATTGTAGTTCTACCATTCACTTCTTGTAGAAGACTTGCTTTCGTAGTTTTATTTTAAGAGTCAACTTAGTAGTTGGAGTAACTTGACTTATGTTTATTTTGATTAGATTTCTCGTTAGGAAAATTTTCTGTTCTAAATTAATCAAGGGTACCCAAATTCTATAATAATTAGAAATGTTGATGGTCTCTGCATATAAGGTTTATGCAATATTTTCGGAGGTTAAATTCTGTTGGTTATTTTTACCTTTAAGGTGTGAGGCTCTCTTGTCCTTTACTGGGGGTAAGATTGAGTATGATGCTGGCAGTTTTTTAATCTTACCAGTGTGATACTAATAAGTTTTTTCAATTTCTATTACTCTTTGTAATTTATCCAATATATATTGAGTCATACAAAGTTAAATTCCATACTTAAAATCCTAAAATTTCAATTTCTTTAACACTAATAAAATCTAGACCTCAACAACCTTAAATCTTCCCTTTGTAGCTTTCCTGCATCACCATTGCTAACATCTAGTCTGCCATTATAAGTTACAGTTCTACCATTAAATAAGCTAGTCTACAGTGCTATTTGTGGTTTCAGGCATCCAACCTTATCGCAGAACTTGCTTCTGCAGCAGCTGCAGAAAAGGGGATTACATTTGATGCTGCTATAGAAGAAAGATTATGTGCTTACTCCCGGGCTGTTGCCCACTTCCCAATGGCCATTAAAGAGGTAAGGTGTTTCAGCTGCAATATTTATTGTTTTCGCAGATTGGTGATGAATTTTTGTTTGTGGCTATCTATCTTATCACTTAGTTCTTTTCATAGGAATTCAATAAATTGATGCAGTTATCCATGGTATTTATCTAACAGTGGTTCCATCTATCTCTTATGAAATGAGAACTTTTGTGCAAAACAAATATATAAAGAAATTTGAGGCATCATTTAGTTTAGCTGATTATAATAGATGAATCATGCATTTTATCTTTTCCTAAATCCAACAACATGGAAGTCTTTTTAAATTGAGACCCTTTTTTCTTTTACATGAACCATACAGCTTGGTTGAATATAATGCATGATCAGTGAGTCTTCATCTAATTGTTAGATCACCATCATGGTCATTATACTTTACTCAAATATTTGAAGAAGATAGTTTCTTCCAATTTTGATTTTGGAAGCCTTGTCTCCTCAGCTAGTATCCATTTCTTTGCCATTTTCCTCCGGGAGAATTGAGCCTGGAGTCTAGTTACCATTGGAATACAAAGAGTTAAGTGAAGAGAGAGTCCCTTTTGTTTAGCTCGATGAAAATAGAAATTCTAATTCCATCTCTCTCACTAAAACCTTGCAGTTCAAATGGAGGAATGGTTGGTTCTATTCTCTCTCTGAAAAGGCAATCGCGGAAGGGAGACCGGATCCTTGTCCTCTAAATACTGCATGGCTTAAGGAGTTAAAAGTTGTCTAGTTATGCGGTTAAATTGTGCAGTTGTATCTTTTAATTGATGCTTTCAGGAGCGTACCTATTCACAGTATGCAGTATTGTAACAAAAAATGGCATTTTTGCGTCAATTTTTATCTGAGTTTGATGTCCTAGTTCTTCATATGGGGCATCATTGGAATGGAGGTAAGCTTAATGCCAACCGCCGGGTGGATGGTATGCCCATCACCAACAGAAAGCTAGCAATGGCTGGAGATGCCAGAAATTTCACCATCCACAGCATTGTCAATTGGGTGAATGCACAGCTCCCAAAACATCCGCACTTGAAAGCCATCTACAGGAGTATCTCACCCAGGCATTTTGTTAACGGCGAATGGAACACTGGGGAAAGCTGCGACAATACAACTCCAATGTCTGTAGGAAAGCAGGTATCACGAGATGAATCTGGTTATTATAGTGCTGGCCATGCAGTGAAGGGGACAGGGGTTAAGCTCTTAGACACAACCTCGCTATCCCAGCTGAGAGATGAGGGCCACGTATCAAGGTTCAGCATTACAGCCTCTCCAGGAGCCAGGGGACTGCTTATTATACAAATTATGTAAAAAAAAAAAAAACATGAAATTGAATTATATATTATTCAAAATTAAATATATATTCAATTTTTTCAAAAAAAAAAAAATTGCTTGCAACGCAAGAAACAAAATTATTTAAAATTAAATTTACATTTGATAAGTATTTGAATGATAGAGGGATTTGAATTTAATTTTTTTTATTAAATTAAACTAAAATGATATAAAAAGAGAATTATAAAGAAGTTATATTTTTTTTAAATTAAAGTAATTATTATAGAATTTGAATATTATAAATTAATTAAAAATAGAAAAGTTTGAGGGACAAAAAAATGTAAATCAAATAAATATAAGTCAAGTTAGCTATGGAAAAAAGATTAAAGTGTTTTAATTTTCTCTCAATTTTGAATTTTTGAAGATAATTTTTATTAATACATATTATAAGAGGAATAGAGGCATAAGTTTTTTCAGATTTTGTCGTTGTGGAAATTAGAGAGTTTATAAGTTAAGTCTTTGGACATACTTTGGAAATTAGAGAGGTTTGGACACACTTTGGGAATTAGAGAGGTTATAGGTCAAGTCTTTGGATACATTTTTGAACCCATTTTATAGGTCAAGAATCGCTATTCTTTCACCATGGATGGAAAATCATTTACACTTGTTTCATTGACTCCAAAACAGGTGTATGAAGACCAAGTGTGATGCGAAAACCCCGAAAAGACGTGGCTTAGGGACCCAACGTATACAATGAATCAAAGAACAACCAGGAAAGCTAAATCAGAGTTTAATAACACAAACCCTAGACCCAATATTTGAAGTAATACGAACCTAGGGTATTCAAGATGGATATGGACGCCACACTCCAGAAAAGAAAGGAATTGAGAGTGATAAGTCGATTTGAACGCCACAAGAAGAATTACCTCTTGATAAGTTCTTTAGTTCTTAAAAGAACCGAGGGAGAAAAGTCCTTACTTTCTATTTTACTCAAAGTTGTTTGATTTCCAAAACTTACAAGGGGTGCCTATTTATAGGCTTAGATAGCAATCCTAAAAAGGCAAAATTCCTATTTAGGAGAAATCCCTATTTTGGAGGAATTTCGGACTAATTCCAGCACATACAATGAACTCCTATTTAAGAGTGATGCTATTACTTAGTTTGACCTATTAAGTATTCCAATTATATTAACTAGGCCTGGACTCTCTTTAAAACTTGAATTCGCACCATTTGAAACTTGGTTGGCTTGAATGTTCTGAATCAGCCCATTCAGTGCTTCTTTAATCTTTTTGGCTCTAGCTCGTGTTATTGGGCCTTCTGGAATGTGCAATGGACTTCTTGCATCTATTGAAGCCTTCCACCCATCATCTCCACGGTTCTCATCATTCCCCCCTCCTCAAAAGGATTCGCCCTCGAATTATCACTTACATCGAAAGGGGAAAGGTCAGAAACGTTAAATGTTGCACTCACATTATACTCGCCAGGAAGGTCCAACTTATAAGCATTGTCATTAATTCGTGCTAGAACTTGGAAGGGACCATCTCTTCTAGGTTGTAGCTTGGAACGCCTTTGAGCTGGGAATCGTTCCTTGCGCATATGCACCCAAACCCAATCACCAGGTTCAAACACCACCTTCTTTCGTCCCTTGTTGACATGGGATGCGTATTGCTCAGTTCGTTTTTCAATATGTTGCCGCACCTTCTCATGCAATTTTTTTATCATGTCAGCTTTGCGTTCACCATCAATGTTGGCATACTCATTAACAGGTATAGGTACCAAATCCAGAGGAGTCAATGGATTAAAACCATATACAATTTCAAATGGAGAGTAGCTAGTAGTAGAATGAACACTCCTATTATATGCAAACTCGACATGTGGTAAACAATCTTCCTATGTTTTCAAATTTGTTCGAATAATAGCACGCAAAAGAGTAGAAAGAGTTTGATTAACCACCTCAGTTTGCCCATCAGTTTGTGGATGACAAGTAGTTGAAAACAATAGCTTAATACCTAACTTACCCCACAAAGTCTTCCAGAAGTAGCTTAAGAACTTTGTATCTCGGTCTAAAACAATGCTCCGTGGCATGCCATGCAAATGCACTACTTCTCTAAAGAACAAGTCAGCCACATTGTTTGCATCATCAGTTAAATGGCATGGGATGAAGTGTGCCATCTTTGAAAATCTATCAACAACAATAAATACCGAATCCCTACCCCGTTTTGTTCGTGGCAATCCCAGTACAAAGTCCATGGATAAATCAACCCAGGGATGGCTAGGTATGGGTAAAGGGGTATACAAGCCATGAGGTAAAACTCTAGATTTAGCCTATTTGCATGTTATGCATTTCTCACATATCCTCTCAACATCTCGTTTCATGTGTGGCCAAAAGAAGTGTTCATTTAGGACATCTAGGGTTTTCCTAACTCCGAAATGACCCATTAGACCACCCTCATGAGCTTCTCTTACAACCAACTCCCTTAAAGAACTCATAGGCATGCATAAACGATTTTCCCTAAATAAGAAGCCCTTATGCCTATAAACTTCTCAAAGGCTGACTTCTCACATGCTCTATACACGTTAGCAAAGTTTGGATCATTCACATATAAATCTTTAATATGTTCAAATCCTAATAAGTTTGCAGTAAGTGTAGAGATAAGGGCATACCTGCGAGATAATGCATCAGCTACCACATTGTCCTTACCTTGTTTATATTTGATGTTGTAGGGAAAGGTCTCAATGAATTCAATCCACTTGGCATGTCTTTTGTTCAACTTTCCTTGTCCCTTCAAGTGCTTCAACGATTCATGGTCAGTATGGATGACAAACTCCTTGGGCCAAAGGTAATGTTGCCATGTCTCCAAAGCTCGTACCAATGCATACATCTCTTTATCATAAGTAGGATAATTAAGGCTTGCTCCACTTAGCTTTTCACTGAAGTAAGCAATTGGGCGCCTTTCCTGCATCAAAACAGCTCCGATGCCAATACCTGAAGCATCACACTCAATCTCGAAAGCTTTTTCAAAGTTAGGTAAAGCAAGTAGGGGTGCAGAACTTAATTTTTCCTTGATGCAATTAAAAGCCTTGTCTTGGTCACTACCCTACCTAAAACTCGTGTTCTTTTTGATAAGCTCAGTGAGTGGTGCAACAATGGTGCTAAAGTCCCTAACAAAGCGTCTATAGAAACTAGCTAGACCATGAAAGCTACACACATCACTAATTGACTTAGGTGTAGGCCAATCACGAATTGCCTTAACTTTTTCCTCATCAACCTCAACACCTTTAGAACTCATAACATAGCCAAGAAATGTGATTTGATTAGTACAAAAGGAACATTTCTTTAAGTTAGCATACAATTTTTCAGAACGTAAAACACTTACAATAGAACGTAAATGATCAAGATGCTCTTCTAGGGTTTTACTATAGACCAAAATATCATCAAAATACACAACCACAAATTTACCAATGAATGGACGCAAAACATGATTCATTAGCCGCATAAAAGTACTTGGTGCATTAGTGAGACCAAATGGCATAACAAGCCATTCATACAAACCGTACTTAGTTTTGAAAGCTGTTTTCCACTCATCTCCCTCTCTCATCCTAATATGATGATATCCACTTTTCAAATCAATCTTAGAAAAGACACAGGAACCATGCAATTCATCCAACATGTCATCTAATCTAGGTATGGGGTGACGATACTTTACAATGATTTTGTTGATTGCTCGACAATCAACACATATCCTCCAAGTCCCATCTTTCTTGGGTACAAGTAGGACAGGAACAACACATGGACTCATGCTTTCCCTCACATATCCTTTGGAAATAAGCTCCTCAACCTGCCTTTGAAGCTCTTTTGTCTCCTCAGGATTACTCTTATATGCTGGCCGGTTAGGGATGGATGCACCTGGGATGAAATCAATTTGATGCTCAATTCCTCTGTTAGGTGGCAATCCACTTGGAACATCGTCAGGGAATACATCTTCAAATTCCTGCAATAGAGCAACAATAACACTAGGCAAAGATGGGTCAAACTTGTTAGTGTTAAAATAAGCCTCCTTGTACAGAAGTACGATCATAGGTTGTTTGGCATAGAATGCTCTTTTGACATCACTCCCTTTTGCATAGAAACTTTCTCTTTTCTTCTCTTTCTCTTGTGTCATCACATTTTCTCCTCTCTTTTCTCTTTTATCAATCTTTCTTTTTTGTTCACTCTTATTTTTAATCCTTAATTGATCCTCATAAGCTTGTTGAGGTGATAATGGTACAAGAGTGACACGTTTTTCATTCATTACAAAGGAATATCGGTTCTTAAAGCCATTATGCATAACTTGCCTATCAAATTGCCATGGTCTTCCTAATAGAATATGACCCATATGCATAGGTACAACATCACATAAAATTTCATCACGGTACCTTCCAATAGAAAATGATATAAGCACTTGCTTATTTACCTTGACTTCACCACTCTCATTCAACCATTGAAGCTTATATGGCCTAGGATGCTTCATAGTAGGTAAATCCAACTTCTCAACCATAGTTGTGCTAGCAACATTACTGCAACTCCCACCATCAATAATCATACTACATACCTTATCTTTAATGAGACACCTCATCTAAAAGATGTTATCTCGTTGCACCTCATATTCTTCCTTTACTTGCACATTCAATGCTCGCCTTGTAACGAGAGCTACTCCATTAACCGGATACTCCTCTCCATCACTTTCACCCTCTGATGATGGCATAGAATCATCATCTGATTCACTTTCAGTTTCAACATCACCATTACTTCTCAAGATCATTGCACGCTTATTTGGACATTGAGATGCAATGTGACCCCTGCCCAAACACTTAAAACATTTAACATCTCTATTTCTACTTGGTTGGGGGTCATAATTACCTGCCTCCTTGCTAGAACCCACATTCTTGTACTTGGATAGCTCAGCTTTAGACTTGTAGTTGGTCATCTCGTCCCTTTTATTCCAATTTGGCTTCCAAGATGAGGTAGATCCTGAGTTCTGCCTTAACCATGTGGAACCCTTTCGTTTGAGTTGCCTTTCAACTTTCATGGCCATGTGCACCATGTCTTCTAATTCCACATAGTGTTGTAATTCAACCACGTTTGCTATGTCCCTATTTAGCCCTTGCAAAAATCGAGCCATGGTTGCTTCTCTATCTTCTTCTACATTCGCTCGAATCATGGTAATCTCCATCTCCTTGTGGTAATCCTCCATACTTTTGGTGCCCTAAGTGAGCCCTTGCAGCCTTTGGTACAACTCCTTGTAATAGTAATTAGGGACAAACCTCCTCCTCATGATAGCCTTCATCTCCTTTCATGTATCAATAGGTTGCTCACGATTCCTTCTCCTAGTCAAAACAAGTTGATCCCACCAAATAATAACATAATCAGTGAATTCAACTGCAGCAAGCTTTACCTTTTTCTCCTCGGAATAGTTGTGGCAGTCCAAAAACCAATTTAACCTTCTTATCCCATTCTAAGTATGCATCAAGATCATTCTTACCTTGGAATGGAGGAATTGTCATTTTAATATTGCCCAAATTATGGTCATAGGTGCCTTGCCTCCCAAATTCTCTTTGATCCCTTCTATTGTTAGCAGTTCGGACCACAGTAGTTTGATCGTCAATTTCATCATCTTCTACATCATCTTCATGGTCATAGGCACGTCTCAACTGTCTTCTTGCTTTAGGAGCCTCATACTCTCCATGCCTTCTTTGCAACTTTGCTGTAGTATTAGATTGCTCCTCCATCCTCTCCCTCATATCATCAAATCTGGTATTCATACGCTCAAATTGTTGTTGCATAGCTTTGATCATGAAGGACACATTACCAGCTCCCTCCTGAGCTGCACCTTTGTCTTTGGATGTCATAGTATTACTTCTACACAAAATAATAAGATACCTTATAGAGCACTCCCTCACGTGTTTCACTCAAAAGAAGGTGTCACACTCTCTCGTGTTTACACTATTTATGGCTTTTTCTTTATATGAACTTTCACTCCTGCCTTTTACCACTCGGATTTCTCCTTTCAACTCTATAAAGAACTAAACAAGGTAAATTAAGAGTATTGATTTTGAACAGAATAAGATAAATGGCGTAGAATTGAACAAATTGGAGAACAATGAATCAAAAAAAAAACGAAAAAGGATATCAAGGCAAACAAATTTAATGAACTAAACTCACAAAAAGAATTAAGATAGGGGAAGTTAAATTTAGAGGACAAACTTGGGTAACAAGATAGGAAAATGGATGGCAAAATTGGAGTTGAGCAAGAAAACTTTGTTATTATTATGGCCAATATGAGCAAAGTGTTAACTTTATCAATAACTTGAATTTGATGTTTCCTTTCTTTTCTTCTTTTTCTTTTTCTTTTTCTTTTTTTTTTCGTTGATCTTTCTTTTTGTTTTTTTTTCCCTTTTCTTTTGCTCAATACAAAACAACAGTAGAACACTTAGATACAGCAATTGGAATTGAAATTAGCACGTTGAGAAGGATTGCAAACAAACAGATTTGTGCATTTGAATTGTAATGCACATAATAGACAAATTGAATCGAAATAAATAAATCACAAGGTAGAAAATTAAAGAGTGAGTGGATTAAACCTGATTTAGAACTAGGCTCTGATACCAACTGATGCGGAAAACCCCAAAAAGACGTGGCTTAGGGACCCAACGCACACAATGAATCAAAGAACAACTAGGAAAGCTAAATTAGAGTTTAATAACACAAACCCTAGACCTAATATTCGAAGTAATATGAACCTAGGGTATTCAAGATGGATATGGATGCCACACTCTAGAAAAGAAAGGAATTGGGAGTGATAAGTCGATTTGAATGCCATAAGAAGAATTACCTCTTGATAAGTTCTTTAGTTCTTAAAAGAACCAAGGGAGAAAAGCCCTTGCTTTCTATTTCACTCAAAGTTGTCTAATTTCCAAAGCTTACAAGGGGGTGCCTATTTATAGGCTTAGATAGCAATCCTAAAGAGGCAAAATTCCTATTTAGGAGAAATCCCTATTTTGGAGGAATTTCGGACTAATTCCAGCACATACAATGAACTCCTATTTAGGAGTGATGCTATTACTTAGTTTGACCTATTAAGTATTCCAATTATATTAACTAGGCCTGGACTCTCTTTAAAACTTGAATTCGCACCATTTGAAGCTTGGTTGGCCTGAATGTTCTGAATCAGCCCATTTAGTGCTTCTTTAATCTTTTTGGCTCTAGCTTGTGTTATTGGGCCTTTTGGAATGTGCAATGGACTTCTTGCATCTATTGAAGCCTTTCGCCCATCATCTCCACAATTCTCATCAAAGTGAGACTTTATGAAAGTGAGCAAAAGAGGAGGAGCGAAAAGAAAGAGAGAGTCGAGAGAAAAGAAAGTGAGGGAGAGAAAAAGAAGGTAAACACATGTGAGAGTGCTAAGTACATGGGGGTCAAGTTCACAAGAGTGAAGATAAAAGAAAACAAGTGAGTGTGTTTGCAAAAGGAGCAGATGTTAGGGTTGCCTTCCAAATGAGGCAACAAATAATCTTAATCTTTTACAAGGATTCTTATTTCTTTAACATTGACCTTGATTTATCTTTACCTAATGCTATTTCATCTTTTGTTGTAGGATTATAATGATGTATTCCCTGAGAAGATCCCAGATGGTTTACCACCAAGGAGAGGGATTGAACACCACATTGATCTTATTCCTGGGGCTCCCATTCCTAATAAGCCAGTGTATAGAAGTAATCCTGAGAAGACAAAGGAGCTTTAGAGGCAAGTTAATGAGTTGATGAAGAAGGGACATGTAAGGGAGAGCATAAGTCCATGTGTAGTGCCAGTGTTACTTGTGCCAAAGAAAGATGGATCTTGAAGGATGTGTGTCGATTGTAAAGCTATCAACAAAATAACAATTAAGTATCGACATCCTATACCCAGGCTTGATGATATGCTAGATGAATTACATGATGCGTGTTACTTCTCTAAAATTGACCTTGAGAGTGGGTATCATTAAATTAGGATAAGGGAAGGAGATGAATGGAAAACTGCATTCAAGACCAAGTATGGTTTGTATGAATGGTTAGTTATGCCCTTTGGTTTGACTAATGCACTTAGTACTTTTATGAGATTAATGAATCATGTTTTGAGACCTTTCTTAGGAAAGTTTGTTGTGGCTTATTTTGATGACATATTAGTATACAGTAGGAATTTATAAGAGCATGTTGAACATGCTTGATGTTTTAAGGAAAGAGAAATTGTATGCCAACATGAAGAAATGCGATTTTTGCAAGGATCATGTTATTTTCTTGGGTTATGTTATGTCTGCTCATGGCATAGAGGTTAATAAAGAGAAGATTAAGGCAATTCAAGAATGACCTACACCTAAGAGTGTGAGTGATGTGAGGAGTTTCCATGGTTTGGCTAGCTTTTATAGGAGGTTCATTAAGGATTTTAGTACCATAGCTACAACATTGAGTGAGGTGATTAAAAAAAGTGTGGGTTTCAAGTGGAGTAAGGAACAATAAGATACCTTTGATTTGCTTAAGACTAAGTTGTGTAATGCACCACTTCTTGCTTTGCCTGATTTTTCTAAGATCTTTGAAATTGAATGTGATGCATTAGGCACTGGGATTTAGGGAGTTCTCATGCAAGAGAAATGACCTATTGCATTCTTTAGTGAGAAGTTGAGTGAGACAACATTGAATTATCCAACTTATGATAAAGAAATGTATGCACTTGTTAGGACTTTAGAAACGTGGCAGTATTACCTTTGGCCCAAGGAGTTTGTAATTCATACTGATCATGAGTCTTTAAAATACTTGAAAGGGTAAGGTAAGTTGAACATGAGACATACGAAATGGGTTGAATTTATTGAAACTTTTCCTTATGTAATTCAATACAAATCAGGTAAGGAAAATGTTGTTGTTGACGCATTGTCACGTAGGTACACATTGATTAGCACTTTGAGTGTTAAGTTGCTGGGGTTTGAGCACATTATTGATTTGTATGCTAATGATGCTGACTTTAATAACGTATATGCTGCATGTGAGAAAGCTGCCTTTGGTAAGTTCTATAGACATAAGGGGTATTTGTTTAGAGTAAATAAGCTTTGTATTCCTTAAGGGTCTATGAGAGTATTACTTGTGAAAGAAGTTCTTGGGGGTGGTTTAATAGGACATTTTGGCATTCAAAAGACTTTTGATGTTTTAAATGAACATTTCTTTTGGCCGCATATGAAAAGGGATGTTGAAAGAGTGTGCTAAGTGTATTACTTGTAGACAAGTTAGGTTTAGGGTTTTGCCCCATGGTAAGTATATGCTCTTAGAAATTCCTTTTGAACCCTGGACCAACATCTCTATGAATTTTATTCTTGGGTTACCTAGGTCCAAGAAGGGCCGAGATTGTATTCTTGTTGTAGTTGACAGGTTTTCAAAGATGGTGCATTTCATTGCTTGCACCAAAACAGATGATGTCACACACATTGCAGACTTATTTTTTAGAGAGATTGTTTGCCTACATGGAGTGCCGAAGAGTATTGTGTCAGATCGTGATGCAAAATTTTTGAGCCATTTTTGGAAAACATTGTGGGGTAAGCTTGGAACAAAGTTGTTTTCTACAACTTTCCATCCATAAACCGACAAATAGATTGAGGTAGTAAATCAAACTCTTGGTACATTGTTGCATGCTGTTATTGGTAAGAACTCTGGAACCTGAGAAAAATGTTTTTCTTTTGTGGAGTTTGCCTATAATTGTGTTGTTCATAGTGCCACAGGTTATTCTTCTTTTGAACTTGTTTATGGTTTTAAGCCATTATCTCCTTTGGATTTAGTACCACTGCCTATACAGGATAGGGTTAATTTAGATGGGAAAAAGAAGGCTGAAGTGGTTAGGCAACTTCATGAGAAAGCTAGGCTTAACATTGAGAGAAAAACCAAATAATATGAAACACAAGCCAACAAAGGTCGTAGGCATATCACCTTTGAACCTGGTATGGTTTGGGTACATTTGCGGAAGGATAGATTTCCTAAGCAAAGGAAATCAAAGTTGCAACCAAGGGGAGATGGTCCTTTTCAAGTGGTGGTAAGAGTTAATGATAATGCATATAAACTTGAGTTGCCAGGTGAGTATAATGTGAGTGCAACATTTAATATTTCTGACCTTTCTCCTTTTCTCTTTGATGATGTAGGTGCTGATTTGAGAACAAATCATTTTGAGGAGAGTAGGAATGATGGAAGCCATATTGTACCAGCTCAAATTAACAAGCGAGTTAATGCTTTGCAAAACCTTAGAGGACTAATGACAAGGGCAAGGTCAAAGAAAATAAAGGAAGCTCTTAACAACTTGTTGTGCAACATTTACTATTAGGAAGTTGCTAGGTATGAATTAAGGATGATGGAGGCTTCACTAGGGCTTGCGAATGTGTCATATGTGGAGGAATTTGAGAACCATGACCTTAGGAAGGAAGTTGGATTTGGGAGCCCATGTTTGGGCATTTAAATGGGTTATTTTCATGGGTTTTTATTATTATTTAGTGGGTTGGACGAATTTCCTTAATAAACCCATCTTATTAGCATATAAAAAGGGGTGGCTGGCAGATTGGACAAATTTCCTTAATAAGTCCATCTTATTAGCTAGGGTTTTAAGGGTTAGCATATAAATAGGGTGGCTAGAGGAGAGGATGGCAAATGATGAGTATATGAGCTATTTTCTCTGGTTTTTTGAGAACTAATTCTGAATTTTCATACTTGAGTGTGTTGGTTCAATAAACTTATCTTCTTCAACGTTTTTGTTGTTGGGAGTGGTGTCTAAATCTTTAAGTTCTGGTTCTTGGTTATTTATAATCATTGGGTCAGAACTCCAAAATCCCTTAACTTTTGTTAGAATGATTCTATACCAACATTGGTGTTGGGTTCCGTTTACAAATAATCAGAGTTCATATCACTTGATTAACGTTTAATTTTCTCCTTTCTGTCTTTAATGCAATTGTAGGGCAGCCAAGTCATTTTTGCAGCAGGAGCCTGTCGTTCCTGTCCTCTTCTTTGCTAAAGAAGCTGCTCCTTTGGCTAAAGAACAAATATGCAACGTTTCTCCATAGCGGTTCTCAAAGAATACATAACAGTTCTAAAATCGGCATATTGCCTTTATGGCAGTTTTTAGAGAATATACAATGTTTTATTTTATTTTTATGTAATGATTTGGAAGAGAATATGCAATGCTTTATTATAGTTTATTTGAGGGCTTCTCAAACAATACATAGTGCTTTTTTATTTTTATGCAATGGCTTATACAGAATTTGTGATGCTTCTATTAATTTTAAGTAGCTAAATTTGTGTCATATGCTTTCTAATTTATTATAGTTGCTATTTGTATTTGGTTTGTGCAATTTTTATGTATTGGAACACAATTCTTTTAGCTTTGATAGTAATCAAATTACTGAATATTTTAAGGTAATTAATTCATATCAAATGTAAGATCTCGTAAGATGAGTCTTTAACCTATGCAATATAAAATTGAACAAACCAAAGTAAAAATGGTTCACAATTCATAACTAGCTTCTTGATTAAATAATTATAAAATTGATATGGTCTAGATGAGGGAGTTAAAACAAATCTCACATATTGTGACTATAAATTCTTTTCACACCTTTCATCATTATCATCATAAAGTAAAGGAAATAAAAGTGTCAGTTTTATTAATTAAAGATAAATCCAATTAATGATAAATAGAACAAACAATTGTAGATAGGAAAAAAAGTAGAACTATTAAAATAGTTGTGAATAGAGTCTTTGTCTTAGTACAATAGAAGGGCATTACTTTAATGATACTAGAATAGTTGTTTTCATTGTTAATAATAATAATAATAATAATAATAATAATAATAATGCCTTCGCTTTTTCCGACGCTAATTGTAATTTTTTTTTCTTAGTCACAACACAAATTAGAGTATCTTCCAAACTCAAAATTTACATAAATATTACAAGAGACATCATTCATCTTCATTTGCACTAAATCAAAATCCTTTAATTCAACATGATGTGCATTACAAAGTTTTTTTTTTTGTTTTTTTTGCCAACTTGAATTGATTTGAAAAAAAAAAGCATAAGATTTGAGGAGGTGTTATCACAACGTAATAACTTACATAAGAGTATCAGTGGATTGATCAAATTATTTAGTACTTATATTAAAAATAAATTGATAGTAATAGTTTGGAAATTTTGAAACTGTAATGGATCAAGATAAGAATAAAAATAGATTAAATTGTCATTGACGATTGTGGATCAAGTTAATTAGTTTGATGGTTCAACACATGCTATATGGATAAAGAGATATGAGTTTTATACTAAGAATTACTTCCCATAATAATATCAAGAGGTTTACAAGTCACATAAAATATAATTTCAAATTACAAAGCCTTGAATCCTTGGAATATAACAGAGAAATCATAAAACACCAATATTAAAAAAAAAAAAGTTTTCTGTGTGACTAAGTAAGCCACTACCCTAGCTCTCGACCAAAGAGGATTTTCTAAACCTTCTATTGTGATTGTTTTTAACAAATAAGTGACGTTTCTTTGCAGCAGTTTTCAATGAATACACAATGGCTTCAAAATGACCATATTGTTTTTATGCAACTGTTTTTGAGATAATAAACTACTAAATATTCATAGGTAATTAACTCATAGCAAATGTGAAATCTCACAAAATGAATGTTTAACTCATACAATAGAAACATTTGCAATTTCGAGTAGACTAAAGTAAAAATAGTTCACAATTCATAATTATTGTTCGGATCAAAGAATTACAAAATTTATAAGGTCTAGGTAGTGGAGTTAAAACAAACCTCGCAGGTTTTGATTGTAAGTTTTTTCCTCAGCATTCATCATCATCATCCTTAAATAAAAGAAATTAGTTGTGAGTTCTACTGATTAAAGATAAATCAAACTAATGAAAACTAGAACAAAGAACAATGGATAGGAAAAGAACTAGAGCAATTAAAATAGTTGTGAACAGATTTTCTGTATAAGTACAATGGAAGGGCATTGTGTCATAGTTATTTAATTTGGAGATGGATGCTTTGCTAGGCAAATTGTATAGCAAGCATTTCTAGATTTTATTTAAATGTCTAAAAAAAAAAAGAATGACATTTTAAGTATTTTTGTTGTTCAAATAATTTTGTAAATAACATACTTTTGTGTAATTCATTTTAAACTACATACAAAATTCAGCTCCAACAAATACTAAAAAAAAAAAAGTTCGGAATGTGAAAATGAAAAATCATCTTTGTTTGAATTATGGGCAAATTAGTCCAATCAAATTAAAAGATTCCTTTTAGTGTGGAAAAAGTCGTGGCTAGAGGCAAATGAGGCCTCCCCTCTGCTCCCATGGTTGATGGGTCCATTTAATTATTTTGTCGAAACCTTCTTGCACATTCATAGAAAGACTAATCTCATATCTCCAAAAATAATGTCTTACTCTCACGAAGGATCTAGTCCAATAAATCTTCTTTATAATACATGAAAGTAGAAAATGAGACATTAACTAAAATGTTATGCAAACACAATTTAAGACATATCTTAAGAACTTGTCCTTGCAAACACAATCAATAATTTTGTCATAGGCCACAACGTTTGGCTTGCAATTCCCTCTCTCACCAAATTATTGTCTACAAGTTTATTAAATAAATCAATAACTCCTTTCTAACATCAAAATGAAAAAGTTATCTTTGTCTGAGTAATTTAAAGTTGCATTGTATTATAATTTAATATATAATATATTTTTTAATTTTATCTAATAATTTAAAATTTTAAATTAAGGAGAATTTTGACTTGATATTATAGTTTTATAATTCAAAATTCTTTTATTCAAACCACAATGTCTTTTATTTAATTGTAATGTCTATATGTAAGGTGAGTGTGTTTTCTATAAGTTTTCAACCCGAAGTGCTTCTTTGTGAGGCTCATTAATTAAACTATTGTAAGTAATTCGATTAGGATGATATCTTTTCTCCATCGTTTTTCTAGAATCAGTATAGCTTAGTACCATTAATAGAATAACTGATACAAAATAAAAGAAAATAAAACTATGGTAGGTAAAATAGAAATATTATACATTGTTATTTCAACATTTTTCTTTAAACGTTGCTTTTTATGTGCACTATAAAATTTGTGTTTCAATTAATAGAAAGTGCCATGTTCAAAAGAAACAAAAGACACCGACAAATGCAATTAGTTAAGAAAATAATATCTACAGGCCTTGTAAATTGTGATCTACATTTCCTATGAGACCGTCCTTAAATTTTCTTTTTTCTTGTTCTTTTTATTTGTTCGGACAAGGATCAGAATCTTAGAGTTTGAAGTTAAGAAAAAACCGATAGTTCTATCACCGGACGCGGCTGGTGACACAGTGTTTGAAACTTTGCCACAGGTTTTTGCATTAGGAGGTGTCGTTGACGAATGGACTTCATACATGGATAAAGCTTATTAATGTCCGCTGCCAAACTATATACCATTTTCATCCAAATTTATATTGTAAATTATATATATTTCAAGCATTACACTGAAGAGTTAATGAAGACTTTAAGTTTGGAAATGCTTGTAGTCGAGGCTGCTAAAATCCATTTATAGAATTTTATAATTCCAAGATCATATATGAAGTTTAAGATTCAGATTGCATTAGTATCTATTTTAGATAAGATCTTAGTAGGTTTCAATCTAAATTACAGAATTAGTAATTGCAATCTGATCATACGATTTTCTTTTTCATTATAATGAGTTTTTATCTATTTTAGTTAAAATATATTAGAAATCTCACAACACACTCTATAGCTCCCTACTAATACCCCAATTGCTCTACTTGTTGTCTACAGTTCCATACCTTTTTTAACTTCTAATAGCAAAAATGAGTTGATTCTTAAGTTTTTCAAACTCATAGTCGTTAGCAATATATATATATAAGAAAATAAATATGTCTTTATTTAAATATAAATATTAAATATTAAATATATGTAAGTACTTAGATATAAAGAAGATTTTTGACTAAAAATTAATCTTTGAAGGACTCAAGTTAACAGGTTGAACACGGGTTTGACACAAAATTAATATATTGCCTGCCGTGTATTGCAACTTCCAAACATGTTCCAATACCTCAATAAAATATATGCTAGTGCGGACCATAGCCTGTTTGAAAAGTCCACGATCCGAAGTGGATACCATATGGCTGGTGCAGACTAGCTCTTTCCCGCGAAATTTCTGCCATTGACTTTTTTGGTCGAGCCATTGAAAATATGAAATGCAAAGAACACATATGCAGAATGAGTCGACGAGGGCTGGACAGAGATGGGCAGAGATGACCTTATATATATATATATATATATGGATGTCCATAGAAATCATCTAACTTGATGCTATTTCCTGCTTTCTCAAAGATGGCAAAACTCTCCGGTGCTTTTGGCTACGCACTACTTGTGATTCTGCTGCTTGGATTGGATGGCTGCATTGGTGGATCACTTATTCCAATAGAAGGTAATTGAGTTCACTGAATTACACATTGCTAGCTCATTCTAATTACCTTCTTAATTATAGTGATCAGGAAACTTATGTATGTGATGTGAGCCATAAGAAATCATGAACGAGGAGATTAATGAATTACACGTAGCTAAGCTCATAATTGTTTTATGAGATCATAGAGGCAAACACATGAATATATTGATCTATTAAATTGATATGATTGCTTGCAAAGGTCAATTTAATTTTCCGATGTACACAAAAACAGAAAAGAAAAGTATCACACATGCAAAGGGAACATTCTATGTAGATTTATATGAAATTTCTATTTTGCAATAAATTACATGCAAGAAATTGTTTTGAAATTCTATTCTGCCCATGGTTCCGGTGAAAATTTGGTTTGAGGTTTCCTGCAGAATAAAAATAAATAATCTTATGCATGAACAGGAAGGAAGCTGAAGCAGACACATGAAGTAGTTGTCGATCGGTACTATCGATCTACAATGCAGAACACTGAGACTAAAGAGTGGCCAGAAGAACGCGGCAGGGACAGAGACCATCCCAGAAGATCATCACATACCCCCAAAGCACCACCTGGCCAAACACCTTAGATTATAAATGATCAGACCTAAAAATGATCTTTTAGTTTCAGAAATATCTGTATAAATAAAAATAAAAGAAAGAAAATAAAATTCGTATATAACATGCTCCTTATTTATACAAGATAATTTATGAACAATAAGTTTTTGTCTTGTATATTAATTTCAATTATAAGTGTCAAGTTTCTTTTTCGTGTTTTTTTTTTTTGTTTGTAACAGCTTTTGATTTGGATATCAACAGAGAGAAATAAGCAGCCAAGAGCTAGGAGATAACTTTTATATTACCTAATTTATAACTTGTTGTTGTAATTACCTACCTCCTTCATAATTTTCAACTTGATTGTTTTTTTTAAGCAAATCATTAACTAGATAAGATAATGTTATTTATATATTTACATATGTTGCATATTTATATGTGCATGCATGCGTGCATTACTTTACTAAGAACTTATAGAGCTGGTCACAGGTCTAGTCCAAAATTGAACAAGACTGACTAGGAATCAAACAGATAGTGAAGAAAAATTTTATTTGAATGGTAAAAAGAACAATATAATTTTGATTCAGTTCCTCAACAACAAAACCATAATTATAACAGTCTATAAAATCGAATTACTTATTTTATTTATCCTCATACTAATTTTTAGTTTTCTTCTCAATCTTCCACTCTTTTAATTACTCTCAGTTTTTTCTAATTATAACATTTATTTTAGTAGTTGAATTTTTATTATTTATTTATATTTTTATTATTCAAAAAATTTTTGTGTATACTCTCGATTCCTTCAAACCCTTTGTTTATTTGAAATTTTCCTCCTTGCTGCCAGTTATTGGTTTAAAACCCCACCCTTCCTTTTGAATATTAATTATTATAAATAAAGAATTTTTTTTTTTGACAAATAAGCTCTGATACATTGAGTTATATAATGTGTAGTGATAATTTGGAATGATAATATGGAATGGTAGTATGATTGAAATATATTTTATAATATAAATTTGTTCTTTGTGTTGTGTTATGTTTCCATTCCAAGTAAATCTTTTGAGTATCCTATTTCCTGTTATTAAAGTGATTTTTCTACCTCTAACCGAAACTAAGATGTTGGCAATCATGTTCCATAATAGAAAAACTTCGTGGTTCCTTTTTCAGAAGGATGAGAAGCGGACACATTATGAGAGTAGGGACGGCGAGAATGTAAATGTGAAGAAAAGAAAAGCAGCAGAAGCCATGGGACAATTCCATCTAATCATCATTCCTGTTCAAGATAGGCACGTAGAAGCAGAAGAAGAAGCAGAAACATAGCTCTGCATAGATTGAAATTGAGAAAGAAAACTTCATCATCATCCTCATCACCATCACCATCAATCTCGCTTGCTTTGTTGGGTGCCTGCGATGACACAATGATTCGTAAAATTTACGATGATGGGACTGGACGACATGTGAGAGAAAGTGGAGGCCACCACAACAAGACCTACCTGAGAACAAGAATTAGCAATAGAACACCGACGTTTTTAAAGATAATTTAGAAAGTGGAAGTATAATAAATAAATCAATTACCTCATATATACTTTTCTTTTTCTTGACTTTATTTGAACCATAAACTATAGAAAACTGCATATAAAAAAATAAATTTATAATCTCTTCCTATTTTTGAATTTCATTCAATAAGGACTTTTTGATAACGACTAGCATTTCTTACAAATATTTTCGGTATAATTACTGTATAGTGGAGTCGTCTCCCCATTTATTTGTAACAAGGCTCTACTTTTGTTGCAACAACTTATTCACACTTAATGATCTTGGAAATAGCTTATTTGCCCACAAAAGGAACTATATTCACTGAAACAAGCACATCTACTCTCCCTTTGAACTAGGAATGCATTGAATTTCATTCAACAAGGACTTTTTGATCATGACTAGCATTTCATACAAGTACTTTCAGTATAATTATGGTATAATGGGAGTGTCTCCTCATTTATTTGTAATGAGGCTCTACTTTTTGCAGCAACAACTCATTCACGTCTAATGATATTGGAAATAGCTTGTTTGCCCACAAAAGGAATTATATTCATTGGAACTAGCACATTTACACACCCTTCAAACTAGGAATGCTTTGAATTTCATTCAACAAGGACTTTTTGATGATAACTAGCATTTCTTACAAGTATTTTCGGTATAATTACTGTATAATTGGACCGTCTCTACATTTATTCATAACAAGCATCCACGTTTTGTTGCAACATCTCATTCACACTTAATGATCTTGAAAATAGCTTGTTTGCCCACAAAAGGAACTATATTCACCGAAATAAGTACATCTACCCTCCCTTCGAACTAGGAATGCATTGAATTTCATTCAACAATGACTCTTTGATGATGACTATCATTTCTTACAAGTACTTTCGGTATAATTACAGTATAATGGGACTGTCTCCCTATTTATTCATGACAAGACTCCACCTTTTGCAACAATAACTCATTCACACTTAATGATCTTGGAAATAGCTTGTTTGCCCATAAAAGGAACTATATTCATTGAAACAAGCACATCTACACTCCCTTGGAACTAGGAATGCATTGAATTTCATTCAACAAGGAGTTTTTGATGACGACTAATATTTCTTACAAGTATTTTTGGTATAATTACTGTATAATTGGACCGTCTCCCCATTTATTCGTAACAAGGCTCTACCTTTTGTTGCAACAACTCATTCACACTTAATGATCTTGAAAATAGCTTGTTCGCCCACAAAAGGAACTATATTCATTGAAACTAGCACATCTACACTCCTTTGGAACTAGGAATACATTGAATTTCATTCAACAAGGAGTTTTTGATGACGACCAACATTTCTTACAAGTATTTTTGGTATAATTACTGTATAATTGGACTGTCTCCCCAATTATTTGTAACAAGGCTCCACCTTTTGTTGCAACATCTCATTCACACTTAGTGATCTTGAAAATAGCTTGTTTGCCCACAAAAGGAACTATATTCACCGAAGCAAGCACATCTACTCTCCCTTTGAACTAGGAATGCATTGAATTTCATTCAATAAGGACTCTTTGATGATGACTAGCATTTCTTACAAGTACTTTCGGTATAATTACAGTATAATGGGACTGTCTCCCCATTTATTCATGACAAGACTCCACCATTTGCAGTAACAACTCATTCACACTTAATGATCTTGGAAATAGCTTGTTTGCCCACAAAGGAACTATATTCATTGAAACTAGTACATCTACACTCCCTTGGAACTAGGAATGCATTGAATTTCATTCAATAAGAAGTTTTTGATGACGACCAGCATTTCTTACAAGTATTTTTGGTATAATTAAGGTATAATTGGACTGTCTCCCCATTTATTCATAACAAGGCTCCACCTTTTGTTGCAACAACTCATTCACACTTAGTGATCTTGAAAATAGCTTGTTCGCCCATAAAAGGAACTATATTCACTGAAACAAGCACGTCTACTCTCCCTTCGAACTAGGAATGCATTAAATTTCATTCAATAAGGACTCTTTGATGATCCTTAGCATTTCTTACAAGTACTTTCGGTATAATTACGGTATAATGGGACCGTCTCCCCATTTATTCTTAACAAGGCTCCACCTTTTGTTGCAACAACTCATTCACACTTAATGATCTTGGAAATAGCTTGTTTGCCCACAAAAGGAACTATATTTACTAAAACAAGGGCATCTACACTCCCTTGGAACTAGGAATGCATTGAATTTCATTCAACAAGGAGACTTTGATGATGACTAGCATTTTTTACAAGTATTTTCTGTATAATTGCTGTATAATGGGCCCGTCTCCGCATTTATTCGTAACAAGGCTCCACCTTTTGCAGTAACAACTCATTCACACTTAATGATCTTGGAAATAGCTTGTTTTTCCAGAAAAGGAACTATATTCACTGAAACAAGCACATCTACACTCCCTTCGAACTAGGAATGTGTTGAATTTCACTCAATAAGGACTTTTTGGTGATGACTAGCATTTCTTACAAGTATTTTCGGTATAATTACTGTAGAATGGGGCCGTCTCCCCATTTATTGGTAACAAGGCTCTAGCTTTTGCTACAACAACTCATTCACATTTAATGACGTTGGAAATAGCTTGTTCGCCCAAAAAGGGGACTATATTCCCTGAAACAAACACATCTACACTCCCCTTGGAACTAGGAATGCATTGAATTTCATTCAACAATGAGTCTTTGATGATGACTAGCATTTTTTACAAGTATTTTCTGTATAATTGCTGCATAAAGGGACCGTCCCCCCATTTATTTGTAACAAGGCTCCACCTTTTGTTGCAACAACTCATTCAGACTTAATGATCTTGAAAATAGCCTGTTGGTCCATAAAAGGAACTATATTCACTTAAACATGTGCAGCTATACTCCCTTGGAACTAGGAATGCATTGAATTTCATTCAATAAGGACTCTTTGATGATAACTAGCATTTCTTACAAGTACTTTCGGTATAATTACGGTATAATGGGATCGTCTCCCTATTTATTCGTCCCAACGCTCCACCTTTTGCAGCAACAACACATTCACACTGAATGACCTTGGAAAAAGCTTGTTTGCCCACAAAAGGAACTATATTCACTGAAACTAGCATATCTACGCTCCCTTCGATCTAGGAATGCATTGAATTTCATTCAACAAGGACTTTTTGATGATGACCAGCATTTCTTACAAGTATTTTCGGTATAATTACTGTATAATTGGACCGTCTCCCCATTTATTTGTAACAAGGCTCCACCTTTTGTTGCAACAACTCATTCACACTTAGTGATCTTGAAAATAGCTTGTTTGCCCACAAAAGGAACTATATTCACTAAAACAAGCACATCTACTCACCCTTCGAACTAGGAATGCATTGAATTTCATTCAACAAGGACTCTTCGATGATGACTAGTATTTCTTACAAGTACTTCCAGTATAATTACGATATAATGGGACCGTCTCCCCATTTATTTGTGACAAGGCTCCACCTTTTGCAGCAACAACTCATTCATAATTAATGATCTTGGAAATAGCTTGTTTGCCCACAAAAGGAACTATATTCACTAAAACTAGCACATCTACACTCCCTTGGAACTAGGAATGCATTGAATTTCATTCAACAGGGAGTCTTTGACGATGACTGGCATTTTTACAAGAATTTTGTGTATAATTGCTGTATAATGGGACCGTCCCCCCATTTATTCCTAACAAGGCTCCACCTTTTGCAGCAACAACTCATTCAAACTTAATGATCTTGGAAATAGCTTGTATTTCCACAAAAGGAACTATATTCATTGAAACAAGCACATCTACACTCCCTTCGAACTAGGAATGCATTGAATTTTATTCAACAAGGACTCTTTGGTGATGACTAGCATTTCTTACAAGTATTATTAGTATAATTACTGTATAATGGGGCTGGTTCGCCATTTATTGGTAACAAGGCTCCACCTTTTGCTGCAACAACTCATTCACACTTAATGACATTGGAAATAGCTTGTTCGCCCACAAAAGGGACTATATTCTCTGAAACAAACAAATCTACACTCCCTTGGAACTAGGAATGCATTGAATTTCATTTAACAAAGTGTCTCTGACGATGACTAGCATTTTTTACAAGTATTTTCTGCAGAATTGCTGCATAATGGGACTGTCTCCCCATTTATTCGTAACAAGGATCCACCTTTTGTTGAAACAACTCTTTCACACTTCATGATCTTGGAAATAGCCTGTTGGCCCACAAAAGGAACTATATTCACTTGAACAAGCGCATCTACACTCCCTTGGATCCAGGAATGCATTGAATTTCATTTAACAAGGACTCTTTGATGATGACTAGAATTTCTTACAAGTACTTTCGATATAATTACGGTATAATGGGACCGTCTGCCCATTTACTTGTAACAAGGCTCCACCTTTTGCTACAACAACTCATTCACACTTAATGATCTCGAAAATAGGTTGTTTGCCCACAAAAGGAACTATATTCATTGAAACAAGCACATCTACGTTCCCTTGGAACTAGGTATTCGTTGAATTTCATTCAACAAGGATTCTTTCATGATGACTAGCATTTCTTAAAAGTACTTTCGGTATAATTACTGTATAATGGGACCATCTCCCCATTTATTCGTAACAAGGCTCCACCTTTTGTTGTAACAACTTATTCACACTTAATGATCTTGAAAATAGCCTGTTGGCCCACAAAAGGAATTATAATCACTGAAACAAGCATATCTACTCTCCCTTCAAACTAGGAATGCATTGAATTTCATTCAACAAGGACTCTTTGATGATGATTAGCATTTCTTACAAATACTTTCAATATAATTACGGTATAATGGTACTATCTCCCTATTTATTCATAACAAGGCTCCACCTTTTGCTACAACAACTCATTCACACTTAATGATCTCGAAAATAGCTTGTTCGCCCATAAAAGGAACTATATTAACTGAAACAAGCACATCAACACTCCTTTGGAACTAGGTATGCGTTGAATTTCATTCAACAAGGATTCTTTCATGATGACTAGCATTTCTTAAAAGTATTTTCGGTATAATTATTGTATAATGGGACCATCTCCCCATTTATTCGTAACAAGGCTCCACCTTTTGCAGCAACAACTCATTCACACTTAAAGATCATGGAAATAGCTTGTTTGCCCACAAAAGGAGCTATATTCACCGAAACAAGCACATCGACACTCCCTTGGAACTAAGAATGCATGGAATTTCATTCAACATAGACTTTTTGATGATGACCAGCATTTCTTACAAGTATTTTTGGTATAACTACTGTATAATGGGATCGTCTCCCTATATATTTGTAACAAGGCTCCACCTTTTGTTGCAATAATTTATTCACACATAATGACCTTGGAAATAGCTTGTTCGCTCACAAAAGGGATTATATTCTCTGAAACAAACAAATTTACACTCCCTTTGAACTAGGAATGCATTGAATTTCATTCAACAAGGAGTCTTTGATGATGACAAGCATTTTTTACAAGTATTTTTGGTATAATTGTGGTATAATGGGACCATCCCCCTATTTATTCATAACAAGGCTCCACCTTTTGTTGCAATAACTCAATCACACTTAATGATCTTGAAAATAGCCTGTTGGCCCACAAAGGAACTATAATCATTGAAACAAGCACTACTCTCCCTTTGAATTAGGAATGTATTGAATTTCTTTCAACAAGGACTCTTTGATGATGACTAGCATTTCTTACAAGTAGTTTCGGTATAATTACAGTATAATTGGACCGTCTCCCCATTTATTTGTAACAAGGCTCCACCTTTTGCAGCAACAACTCATTGACACTTAAAGGTCTTAGAAATAGCTTGTTTGCCCACAAATGGAGCTATATTTACCGAAACAAGCACATCGACACTCCCTCGGAACTAGGAATGCATTGAATTTCATTCAACCAAGACTCTTTGATGATGACTAGCATTTCTTACAAGTACTTTCAGTATAATTACGGTATAATGGGACTATCTCCCCATTTATTCGTGACAAGGCTCCACCTTTTGTTGCAACAACTCATTCACACTTAATGATCTTGGAAATAGCTTGTTTGCCCCCAAAAGGAACTATATTAGGAATGCCTTGAATTTCTTTCAACAAGGAGTTTTTGATGATGACTAGCATTTCTTACAAGTACTTTCGGTATAATTATGGTATAATGGGATTGTCTCCCTATTTATTCGTGATAATGCTCTAACTTTTGCTGCAACAACTCATTCACACTTAATGACCTTGGAAATAGCTTATTCGCCCAAAAAAGGGACTATATTCTCTGAAACAAACTCATCTACACTCCCTTGGAACTAGGAATGCATTGAATTTCATTCAATAAGGAGTCTTTGATGATGACTAGCATTTTTTACAAGTATTTTTTGTATAATTGCTGCATAATGGGATCGTCCCCCCATTTATTCGTAACAAGGATCCACCTTTTGCAGTAACAATTCATTGACACTTAAAGATCTTGGAAATAGCTTGTTTGCCCACAAAACGAACTATTTTAACCAAAACAAGCACATCGACCCTCCCTTGGAACTAGGAATGCATTGAATTTCATTCAACAAGAACTTTTTGGTGATGACCAGCATTTCTTACAAGTATTTTCAGTATAATTACTATATAATGGGACCGTCTCCCCATATATTCATAACAAGGCTCCACCTTTTGTTGCAATAATTTATTCACACTTAATGACCTTGGAAATAGCTTGTTCGCTCACAAAAGGGACTATATTCTCTGAAACAAACAAATTTACACTCCCTTTGAACTAGGAATGCATTGAATTTCATTCAACAAGGAGTCTTTATTGATGACAAGCATTTCTTACAAGTATTTTTGGTATAATTGCTGTATAATGGGACCGTCCCCCCATTTATTCATAACAAGGCTCCACCTTTTGTTGCAACAACTCATTCACACTTAATGATCTTGAAAATAGCCTGTTGGCCCACAAAAGGAACTATAATCACTGAAACAAGCACATCTACTCTCCCTTCGAATTAGGAATGTATTGAATTTCATTCAATAAGGACTCTTTGATGATGACTAGTATTTCTTAAAAGTACTTTCGGTATAGTTACGGTATAATGGGACCGTCTCCCCCTTTATTTGTAACAAAGCTCCACCTTTTGCAGTAAAACCTCATTCACACTTAATGATCTTGGAAATAGCTTGTTTGCCCAGAAAAGGAACTATATTCTTCGGAACAAGCACATCTACTCTCCCTTGGAACTAGGAATGCATTAAATTTCATTCAACAAGGAGTCTTGGATGATGATAAGCATTTTTTACAAGTATTTTCAGTATAATTGCGGTATAATGGGACTGTCCCCCCATTTATTCGTAACATGGTTCCACCTTTTGTTGGAACAACTCATTCACACTTAATGATCTTGAAAATTGCCTGTTGGCCCATAAAAGGAACTATAATCACTGAAACAAGCACATATACTCTCCCTTTGAACTAGGAATTCATTGAATTTCATTCGACAAAGACTCTTTGATGATGACTAGCATTTCTTACAAGTACTTTCGGTATAATTACGGTATAATGGGACTGTCTCCCCATTTATTCATAACAAGGCTCCACCTTTTGTTGCAACAACTCATTCACACTTAATGATCTTGAAAATAGCTAGTTTGGCTGCAAGGGGAACTATATTCACTGAAACAAGCACATCTACACTCCCTTGGAGCTAGGAATGCATTGAATTTCATTCAATAAGGTCTCTTTGATGATGACTAGCATTTCATAGAAGTATTTTCAGTATAATTGATGTATAATGGGATAGTCTCCCCATTTATTTGTAACAAGGCTCCACCGTTTGTTGCCATAACTCATTCACACTTAATGATCTTGGAAATAGCTTGTTTGCCCACAAAAGGAACTATATTCACTGAAACAAGGACATCTACACTCCCTCAGAACTAGGAGTGGATTGAATTTCATTCAACAAGAAGTCTTTAATGATGACAAGCATTTCTTACAATTATTTTTGGTATAATTACTTAATATTGAGTCCCTCTCTTTACTTCTTCCTAACAATTCTACACATTTTGTTGCAATAACTCTTGCACAGTTAAAGGTCTTGAAAATAGCTTGTTTGCCCACAAAAGGAACTATATTAATTGAAACAAGTACATGTAAACTCCCTTGGAGCTAGAAATGCTCTGAATTTCATTCAACAAGGGGTCTTTAATGATGAATAGTATTTCTTACAAGTATTTTTGGTATAATTACTGAATAATGGGTCCATCTCCCCATTTAATCATAACAACACTCCATCTTTTGTTGCAACAACTCATTCACATGTAATGATCTTAAAAATAACTTGTTTGCCCACAAAAGGAACTATATTTAATGAAACGAGCACATCTACACTCCCTTAGAACTAGGAATGCATTGAATTACATTCAACAAGGAGTCTTTGATGATGACTAGCATTTTTTACAAGTATTTTCGGTATAATTGTTGTATAATGGGACCGTCCCCCCATTTATTCGTAACAAGGATCCACCTTTTGTTGCAAAAACTCATTCACACTTAATGATCTTGAAAATAGCATGTTTGCTGAGAAAAGGAACTATATTCACTGAAACAAGCACATCTACACTCCCTTGGAACTAGGAATGCATTGAATTTCATTCAACAAGGACTCTTTGAAGATGAATAGGATTTCTTACATGTATTTTCGGTATAATTACGGTATAATGGGACAGTCTCCCCATTTATTTGTAACAAGGCACCACCTTTTGTTGCCACAACTTGTTCGCACTTAATGATCTTGGAAATAGCTTGTTTACCCACAGAAGGAACTATATTCACTAAAACAAGCACATCTACACTCCCTTGGAACAAGGGATGCATTAAATTTCATTCAACAAGGTGTCTTGGATGATGACTAGCATTTATTACAAGTATTTTTGGTATAAATGCAAAATAATGGGACCATCTCCCCATTTATTCTTAACAATGCTCCACCTTTTGTTGCAACAACTTATTCACACATAATGATCTTGAAAATAGCTTGCTCTCCCAAAAAAGGGACAAACACATCTACACTCCCTTAGAACTAGGAATGCATTGAATTTCATTCAACAAGAAGTCTTTGACGATGACTAGCATTTTTTACAAGTATTTCCGGTATAATTACTGTATAATGGGACCTTCTCCCCATTAATTGGTAACAAGGCTCCACCTTTAGTTCCAACAACTCATTCACACTTAATGATCTTGACAATAGCTAGTTTGGCCATAAGAGGAACTATATTCACTGAAACAAGTACATCTACACTCCCTTGGAACTAGGCATGCATTAAGTTTCATTCAATAAGGACTCTTTGATAATGACTAGTATTTCTTACAAGTTTTTTCGATATAATTATTGTATAATGGGACCGTCTCCCCATTTATTCGAAACAAGGCCTCACCTTTTGTTGCAACAACTCATATACATTTAATGATCTTGCAAATATCTTGTTTGCCCACAAAGGGAACTATATTCACTGAAACAAGCACATCTACTCTCCAATGGAACTAGGAATGCATTGAATTTCATTCAACAAGCAGTCTTTGTTGATGACTAGCATTTTCTACAAGTATTTTATGTATAATTGCTGTATAATGGGGCCTTTCCCCCATTTATTCGTAACAAGGCTCAACCTTTTGTTGCAACAACTCATTTACACTTAATTATCTTGAAAATAGCTTGTTGGCCCATAAGAGGAACTATATTCACTAAAACAAGCACATCTCCACTACCTTGGAACTAGGAATGCATTGAATTTCATTCAAAAATGTCTCTTTGATGATAACTAGCATTTCTTACAAGTATTTTCAGTATAATTAATGTATAATGGGATAGTCTCCCCATTTATTCGTAACAAGGCTCCACCGTTTGTTGCCACAACTCATTCACACTTAATGATCTTAGAAATAGCTTGTTTGCCCCCAAAAGGAACTATATTCACTGAAACAAGCACATCTACACTCCCTTGGAACTAGGAATGCATTGAATTTCATTCAACAAGGGGTCTTTGATGATGACAAGTATTTCTTACAATTATTTTCGGTATAATTACTTAATACTGAGCCCCTCTCTTGACTTCTTCCTAACAATTCTACACATTTTGTTGCAATAACTCTTGCACTGTTAAGGATCTTGAAAATAGCGTGTTTGCACACAAAAGGAACTATATTCATTGAAACAAGTACATGTAAACTCCCATGGAACTAGAAATGCTCTGAATTTCTTTCAACAAGGGGTCATTGATGATGACTAGCATTTCTTACAAGTATTTACAGTATAATTACTGAATAATGGGACCGTCTCTCCATTTATTCATAACAACGCTCCACCTTTTGTTGCAACAACTCATTCACACATAATGATCTTGAAAATAGCTTGTTTGCCCACAACAAGAACTATATTCACTGAAATGAGCACATTTACACTCCTTTGGAACTAGGAATGCATTGAATTACATTCAACAAGGAGTTTTTGATGATGACTAGTGATTTTTACAAGAATTTTCGGTATAATTGTTGTATAATGGGACCATCCCCCCATTTATTTGTAACAAGGCTCCACCTTTTGTTGCAACAACTGATTCACACTTAATGATCTTGAAAATTGCATGTTTGCCCACAAAAGGAACTATATTCACTGAAACGAGCATATCTACACTCCCTTGGAACTAGGAATGCGTTGAATTTCATTCAACAAGGCCTCTTTGATGATGATTAGAATTTTTGACAAGTATTTCCGGTATAATTACTGTATAATGGGACCGTTTCCCCATTAATTCGTTACAAGGCTCCACCTTTTGTTGCAACAACTCATTCACACTTAATGATCTTGAAAATAACTTGTTTGCACACAAAAGGAACTATATTGTCTGAAACAAGCACATCTACACTCCCTGGGAACTAGGAATGCATTGAATTTCATTCAACAAGGAGTCTTTGATGATAACAAGCATTTCTTACAATTATTTTTGTATAATTACATAAGAATAAGTCCCTCTCTTTACTTTGAAGTTCCCAACTTCACCCTAGGATCTACTAGTTTGTGATACTGAGAGGGGGGGTGAATCAGTATCACCACAATTCACAATTCGCAGGAAAGTGAACAACTTCAATCTCTTCTTAAAAGCGAACTCTTTCTCAGATTCGACTAAGGTAGATCTATTGCTACCTACTAATCACAATAGTCCCCAAAGTCACCTTTCAGACACCTTGCCTAATAGACAATTTGGATGTTCTTGTTTAGGTCTTCGTTAGGTTATGGGTTGGCTGATACTTTAGCTGCGTTCACAACTTAATTCAAAACACAGAATGTAAAGCAAAATAAGGACACACGAGATTTACGTGGTTCCGTCAACGTGACGTACATCCACGGTGGTAGGGACTCTCCCTTACCGAGACTATCCACTATACTTGAGAATTATAGTTACAATGGATGTCTTAATCTTCTGCTCCTTTCACTATTGCAATTACTAAGCAAGTACAATACAAAGAGTGTCACTTACTGTGTCTACTCTTCTTCTAGCTTGTCTTGCCTCTGTTGAATTGAAAGGCTGCTCCACTGCCGCTTAGAAGTTCACCGCAACGCTCTCTAACCTCTCTTGAAGAAATCTAGAAATACGTTGAGTTCTTTCTGATGCTTCGCCAAATTCCTTCTCTAGGTTGTCTCACACAGCTCCTGCTTTCACCGTCTCACGGTTTCACAGCTTGCACTCAAGCTTCTGGTCTGCCGTTTCACGTCTCACAGCCTGCCCCACGCTTCTGATCAGTCACGCCGTTGCACGTTCTGGTCTCACACTCCTGGTCTGCTATTTCACGTCTCTTGGCCTGCCTCACACTACTGGTTTTTCTGGTTCACGTCTCTCGGCCTGCCTCACGCTTCTAGTCTGCTGTCTTCTCTTCTGGGTGGTCTCACGGATACCAGGTCTGCTGTCTTCTCTTCCGGGTGGTCTGTTTCTTATTTCTCCTCTTGCTGGTTGTGCGTTTCTGGTTTGGTTGCAGGATGTGTTTCTGGTTTGCTTGCAGGAGGCATTTCTGGTTTGCCTGCAGGATGTGTTTCTGGTTTGCTTGCAGGACGTGTTTCTGGTTTGCTTGCAGGACGTGTTTCTGGTTTGCTTGCAGGAGGTTGCACGTTCTGGTTTGCTCTCCCGGTGGTGACGTTTCTGGTTTGCTCTCCTGGTGGTGTTGTTTCTGATCTCTTGCCGTTCTGCTCTCTCTTCCTTTTGGCCGGTTGCTGTAGGGTTGCTGTTTATTCAATTGTGTTGGCCCTCTTCCCTAGTTTTGTCTTCCAAGGCCTTTATATACTCTCTTCCATGAAACCCTAATAGGGCTTACATGGCGGATTTACGTTCTTGCCCTTACGCGGCAGATTTACTTTCTTGCCCTTCCATGTGACTTTACTGCCCTTCCATATGACTTTACTCTCTTGCACACTTAACCCTAGTTGACAACAATTACAACCCATACAAGGCTGTGGGAACAACAATCTCCCCCTTTGTAATTGTTGGCAACATTCATAACAAAAGCCATTATGCAGTAGTCTTTCATAATCTTCTTAGAGTAATAATCCAGAAGCAGATGAATTACAACTCCCCCTAAATATGCACTCCCCCTTCCTTAACAGCTCCCCCTGCACTGTTGCTTCTCTCCCCCTTTGCCAACCAATTACAAATCTGAAAAACGCGCAAAGTAGAGATGGAGGATTCACCTGATTTTTAGGCTTGAGGAGGCATTCGCACAGACAGACTCATTCTGTGCTTTTCAAACAGCTCTGTGGACAGAGATTTAGTTAGATCTTGTGTAGCCTCTTCAACAGATTTAGGTTCAACTTGTGAGAGTAAAGTAGTAGCTCCCACAATTCTTCTTCTTGTTGTAACTCCTGCTGATGGGTCACCTATGATCTGATTTTCTTGATGAGCACTGGTCCATGTCTTCTTTGTCTTTCTTTCTTGCACAGTCTTAGTTGCAAGAGAATCTCCTTCTTCATCTTCAGACTCACTCTTCTCTGAGTCTGAACTTACTTCTTTTCCCACTTCCTCATGTTGGTCAGATTCTTCATCTATCTTGAAGTCATCTTCTTCACTATCCTCAGCTTCTCCATTATGCGTTGTTTTCCAGTTTTCATCTATTCTCACATCACTGGAAGTGACCACTTTTCCCAGTTTATGCAGAAAAACTCTGTAACCTTTTGTCTTTGCTGAGTATCCCACAAAGATGCCTTCATCTGACCTAGCATGGAATTTTCCCAAGTTTTGCTCCTTATTCTTCACAAAACATGGGCTGCCAAAGATTCTAAGATACTTGGCTGTTGTCTTCTTCCCACTCCATAGCTCATATGGAGTCTTATCAGTATTGGGCCTTAGTGAAACTCTGTTCAATAGGTGCACGGCTGTAAATGTTGCTTCTGTCCAAAATCTTGTGTGAAGCTTGGATTCCAGCAGTAGAGTTCTTGCCATTTCAACCACAGCTCTATTTTTCCTCTCTACCACCCCGTTCTGTTGAGTTCTTGCCGCTGCCATCTGATGGTGAATTCTATGCTTCTCAAGGTAATCTTCAAAAGCTCCATTTGTGAATTCAGTGCCTTGATCTGACCTCAATACTTTGATCTTCTTTCCACTCTCATTTTCAGCCAATCTTCTGTATCTCTTGAAGCATTTCAAAACTTTTGACTTATGTGTGAGGTGCATGATGCAGGTCCTTCTAGAATAATCATCAACAAACAAGATGAAGTACCTCTCACCATTCAACCCTTTTGTTCTCATCGGCCCACACAAATCAGTATGCACAATGTCAAGCACTGCTTTAGAACTGACCTCTTTGGTCTTATACTGCTTTCTGACCTGTTTTCCTTTAGAGCATGCTGAGCAGACATACTCCCTCTCTCTCTTAAGGTCTGGAATGTCTCTGATTGCATGAGTAGTGGTCAGCTTCCTCATGTTCTTCTGTGTTAAGTGTCCCAGCCTCCGATGCCAGAGTTGATTTTCTTCTTCTTTTGTAAGTAAACAGCTGTTTGTCTTGTCCTCATCAATTACATATAAATTTCCAGCTGTTCTTTTCCCAGCTGCAACAGTATTGCCTTCTTTACTCTTTACTTGACAACCTGTTTTTGTGAATATCACTTTATGGTCTTCATTGCATAGTTGGCTGACAGATGCTAGATTATATCTGAGTCCTTCAACATGCAGAACATCTTTCAGCTTTCCTTTTCCAATATTTACTGACCCTTGACCACTGATGTTGAGTGAATCATCATTGCCAAACTTGACTCTACCTTCTCTTGACTTGTTTAGCTTTGACAATTTACTCTTGTCTCCCGTCATGTGTGAAGTGCATCCACTGTCAAGGATCCACTACTTATCCTTGTAGTCAGCTTTGAGTGCAATTTCAGCTATATTAGCCACCTCCCTTTTAGCTTTATATTCCTTCTTTTGAATTGGCTGGAAGATAGCTTTCTCCTTTTTCTCAGCTTTGACTACACCGCTTGTTTTCACTATGCCATTGAGTGCCTTCTCTTGCTCAGGGAGAAGTGTCATGCATCTCTTGGCATTATGGTCATCCTGCCCACACCTTTCACACTGTTCCAAGTCTCCCAATATAGCAAACTTGTTCTTTGAAACCACTGGTTTGGGCTTCCACCAACAATCCTTGTCAGTGTGTCCTTGCTTTTTACAGTATGTGCAAGAACTCACGACAGGTGTTCTCCTCTGAATTTTGTATTGTCTCCCCCTGTATACAGCATCATATCTTCTCAAGTTGGAGACATATACTGGCCTTCTCCACCAGCAGTTACTTGCCTTATGACCCCAAACTCCACAATAAAGACAGTGACCTTGAAACTGCCTCTTCTTGGGTCTAATCACAGCTTGTTTTCTTTTGTTCATTACTTGCTGTGTAGGCAACGTGGCTGGCTTCTTTGCTTGTGTGGCTTTCATTTCAGCTACCTTTTTCTCCTTCTTCTGTTCAGCCATAGCCCTTTGCTGGCTGATCTTCTTTTCTTCATTTTTGTTTGCCACCCTAGGTTGCTTCTTCAAATCCTCTTTATTCTCAGCTATCTTCTCCTGAGTCACAACCTTCTCTTTCAACTTCTGTGGCACATTCTTATTATCTTTAGGCAATGCAGCCTCAGATTGCTGCACTTTCTCTTCATTCTTCTTTTCTCTTGCAGAACTTGTTTCTCCTATCATTTCAAGCTTCTGCACGTTCTCTTCACTCCTTTTGAGTTGTTGCTGAAGTCTCAGCAACTTTATCTCCATTTCTTCAATTGTTGAAGTCCTTGAGCCAAGCTCTATAGTAAGGTCTTCACATATTTTGATATGTTCTTCAAATCTTCTCTTCAAGTCAATATGTTCAGCCCTTATTTCATCCTTTTGACTTTCAGCTTCCTCAGACTTTGCTTCAACTTGTTTTATGTGGGCCTCTAACCTTCTTATGGTTCTGCCCCTTCTGATTATCTCCTTTGAAGCTGCTTCCAACTCAGCTTCAAAATCTGGTTCTTCTTCATCAACCTCCTCTTCCTCTTCAGAGGTTGAACTACCACCTTGAGTTGATGCCATAAAGGCATGCTCATCTGATGAGTCTACATCTTCCTCCTCATCGGCTTCTTTTGTCTGGCTCACATAACTCTTGAATGAGCCTCTCTTCTTCTTCTGTGGGCTAGCAGTCTTCTTGCTGGACTTCCTTGACTTGAATGATGGTCTTCTCCATTTTGAATTCTGCTCATCATCACCATCCTCATCTTCATCATCAAGTTTCACTTTGCACTGAGAAGCAAAGTGTCCAGTCTGTCCACAACGATAACATCTCAAGGACAACTGTCCTTTTCCCTTCTTAGACCCCCTTTTGAATTTCCTTGTGAAGTATGCCAACACTTCACCTTCACTTTCTTCCTCATCATCATCATCATCCTCGCTGGATGATTCTTCCTCTTCTTTTATCTTCAAGTGTTTCATAGCTTTGAAAGCTGCCTCCTTTGATACCTTTGACGTTGAGGAGCTCTCAGTTGACTTTATTCTCATCTCATATGCAATGAGATTGCATTGGAGATCATGCAGAGACATGGAATTGAGATCTCTACTCTCCTCTATGGCTGCCACCTTTGAGGCAAACCTCTCAGGCAGAATTCTCAGAATTTTCTTCACAATAGATGAGTCCTTCTTGTTCTTCCCATAACTTCTAAGATCGTTTACAGCATCAATAACCCTGGTGAAGAACTCTTGGACTGTCTCATTTTTCTGCATTCTGAGAGATTCATATCTCTCCTTGAAAACTTGAAACTTGGCCTCCTTCATTCTGCCATCACCTTCATAGACTTTCTGCAATCTGTCCCATATCTCCTTGGCAGATTTGCAGTCCATAACTTTAGCATATTCAGCATCTGTCAATGCTGAAATGATGACATTTGAGGCCTTCCCATTTATCTCAAACTGTCTTAATTCCTCTGGGGTTGGATCTTTACCTTCTTCTGGAGGCTCAAAACCCTCCTGTATAGATTTCACCACGTTCATGCCCATGGTTGCAAATACCACCTGCATTCTCGCTCTCCACATATGGTAGTTGGTTCCGTTGAAGATTGGAACCTTCTTGCTGTAAGTAGTGCTGGTGTTGGTACCGGCGTCCATTTCTCAGTATGCTAAACAAGTTAAAACTTCTGGAGCTCTTCAAACTAGTACACCAAGCTGTTAAGCTTTATCCTGGTGAACCTGTGCTCTGATACCAATTGAAGTTCCCAACTTCACCCTAGGATCTACTAGTTTGTGATACTGAGAGGGGGGGTGAATCAGTATCACCACAATTCACAATTCGCAGGAAAGTGAACAACTTCAATCTCTTCTTAAAAGCGAACTCTTTCTCAGATTCGACTAAGGTAGATCTATTGCTACCTACTAATCACAATAGTCCCCAAAGTCACCTTTCAGACACCTTGCCTAATAGACAATTCGGATGTTCTTGTTTAGGTCTTCGTTAGGTTATGGGTTGGCTGATACTTTAGCTGCGTTCACAACTCAATTCAAAACACAGAACGTAAAGCAAATTAAGGACACACGAGATTTACGTGGTTCCGTCAACGTGACGTACATCCACGGTGGTAGGGACTCTCCCTTACCGAGACTATCCACTATACTTGAGAATTCCAGTTACAATGGATGTCTTAATCTTCTGCTCCTTTCACTATTGCAATTACTAAGCAAGTACAATACAAAGAGTGTCACTTACTGTGTCTACCCTTCGTCTAGCTTGTCTTGCCTCTGTTGAATTGAAAGGCTGCTCCACTGCCGCTTAGAAGTTCACCGCAACGCTCTCTAACCTCTCTTGAAGAAATCTAGAAATACGTTGAGTTCTTTCCGATGCTTCGCCAAATTCCTTCTTTAGGTTGTCTCACACAGCTCCTGCTTTCATCGTCTCAAGGTTTCACAGCTTGCACTCAAGCTTTTGGTCTGCCGTTTCACGTCTCACGGCCTGCCCCACGCTTCTGATCAGTCACGCCGTTGCACGTTCTGGTCTCACGCTCCTGGTCTGCTGTTTCACGTCTCTTGGCCTGCCTTACACTACTGGTTTTTCTGGTTCACGTCTCTTGCCCTGCCTCACGCTTCTAGTCTGCTGTCTTCTCTTCCGGGTGGTCTGTTTCTTATTTCTCCTCTTGCTGGTTGTGCATTTCTGGTTTGGTTGCAGGATGTGTTTCTGGTTTGCTTGCAGGAGGCGTTTCTGGTTTGCCTGCAGGACGTGTTTCTGGTTTGCTTGCAGGACGTGTTTCTGGTTTGCTTGCAGGACGTGTTTCTGGTTTGCTTGCAGGAGGTTGCACGTTCTGGTTTGCTCTCCCGGTGGTGACGTTTCTGGTTTGCTCTCCTGGTGGTGTTGTTTCTGATCTCTTGCCGTTCTGCTCTCTCTTCCTTTTGGCCGGTTGCTGTAGGGTTGCTGTTTATTCAATTGTGTTGGCCCTCTGCCCTAGTTTTGTCTTCCAAGGCCTTTATATACTCTCTTCCATAAAACCCTAATAGGGCTTACATGGCGGATTTACGTTCTTGCCCTTACGCGGCAGATTTACTTTCTTGCCCTTCCATGTGACTTTACTGCCCTTCCATATGACTTTACTCTCTTGCACACTTAACCCTAGTTGACAACAATTACAACCCATACAAGGCTGTGGGAACAACAGTAAGTGTTGAAAAGGTTCATTTAATTCATGTGAATTTATTATTATTGCAAATTTAATCTTTAATGTTTTTCTTTTTCTTTGTCTTTTCTTTTCTTTCTTTCAATTTACTAGTATCTTTTACATCTACTAAAAATTTAATATTTTGTACAAGCTACCCATGTTTACTTAAGATCCCTATAATTTGTATTTTTAAAATTGTCTTACTAAATACCTTTTTTTTTTTACCCTTATAGTTTCTTTTAATATTGCCCCCATAAACTTTTTCCTTCTCCAAAATCTCATTAAATTGTAAGTACCTATTGTTTATAAAAGCATTCCTTGCTTTTCCTTGTAAATAGAGAACTTTTTTGGTAATAAACATTGTAAAATATTGATTATACAATAACATAAAAATATATCATTTTTTATTTTTCTCTTTGTGTATTATTTTTATTTTTATATTTGTACATGTAAATTTGCCTTAAGAAAAAAAAATTCTAGACCACCACTATTTGTGTCCATGTAGTTTCTCTACCAATATTCTTTTTCTTTTCAACTACTAATATTTTTTCAAATACTAAATTGGAATTACATTTTTTTGAATCTTTTTACAATTTTAACTTGTTTTCTTTATATGTTTGTTTTATTTTGGGGACAGATCTTGGCCATATGACTTCACTCGAAGCTTTATCTTTAGCTGACAACAATTTGAGTGGATCTTTAGCCCAAGAAGGTAGCTATTAACACTTTACCAATGCACAAAATTCGTCTTTTGTGGAAAATTCTATATATTGTACTATCTTTTGTTTCAGGTTTATGCACATTAAAAAACCTTCAAGAGTTGGATCTCAGCAACAATAATCTAAGTGGAATTATTCCATCTTGTCTTGGCAAATTAACATCTCTCAGACTCTTAGACTTATCATCAAACAAACTTGAAGGGGACATTTCATTCTTTCCAATTGCTACTCTCAGATACCTCAAGTATGTTGATCTCAGAAATAATCTCTTTTCGGGTCAATTCTCTTTTTACTCAATTGCCAATCACACGAACCTTGAAGTGCTGATGTTATCAAGCCATAGCCACAAGCTAGAGGTCCAAACTCACTATTCATATGACTGGTTACCTACATTTCAGCTTAAGGTCATTGCAATTGCAAATTGTAGACTTAACAATATTCCCCAATTTCTCACTCACCAAACTGACCTAAGAGTCATTGATCTCTCACATAATAACCTCACAGGAACCTTCCCCAGTTGGTTGCTTGAAAACAATACCCGGTTGGAGTTTTTAAGTCTTAGAAATAACTCCTTTGTGGGTTCATTTCATTTATCCTCCAATTCTAGCTTTGCCATAAGGCAAATAGATATCTCAGACAATCATGTCCATGGAAAGCTTCAACAAAATATTGGCAGTATTATTCCACATGTAGAAGCATTTAATCTTTCGACAAATGCTTTTGATGGAGGCATTCCATCCTCTATTGGAAGCATGCCCTATTTGTCCTATTTAGATCTATCCAACAACAAGTTTTCAGGAGGAATTCCAGACACTTTGTTAACAAATTCTTCTTTGAATTTTTTGCTGCTCTCAAACAATGGATTAAGTGGTGAAGTGCCAAAGCCAAAGTCCAATAAAACTTCATTGGGGTTCTTGCATCTAGGTGGAAATCGGTTTACTGGTACTTTGTCAAATTGGATCTCTCATCACCCAAACCTAGAATATTTGGATATAAGTGGCAACTTCATATCAGGTGAAATTCCTGGCTTCATTGGGAATCTGAGTTTATCTATTCTCAACATCGCAAATAATGCGCTTGAACGAACATTTCCGTGTGAACTATCCATGTCCAGGTTATTCCTTCTTGATATTTCTCAAAACAATCTTTCAGGCACTATTCCTTCTTGCTTAAATTGGTCATCAAATTTAAATCATTTGAATTTGGAAGAGAACGGATTAACGGGTACAATTCCAAAAACATTATTCAACTCTTCTGATGTGATGACGTTGAATATTGGAAATAACTTTTTGTCTGGTGAAATTCCAACATCAATTGGGAATTTGTCCTCTTTGAGAGTTCTTCGTCTAGGAAGGAATAATTTGAGTGGTTTGCTACCAGAAAAACTCTGCCGGTTGAATGAACTAAGCATATTGGATCTCTCACATAACTCGTTATCTGGATCAATACCAAGTTGTTTTAGCCGCATCTCTTTTGGGAAGGAAATCACACTTGATTTTGCACAATTAAGTATGGGTTTTGGAAGATTTCTCTAGTTATCCTACAATTTTCACAGTAATTTGAAGATCACAATGTTCTCACCTGAAGACACACTTGCTCCTTCTCCACAACAAGTACATCTTGATTTTGTGACAAAAACTATATCCAGAATATACAATGGTAACATTCTTGAATTGATGTCTGGACTGGATTTGTCTTCTAACAAGCTAACAGGAGAAATACCAGCAGAGCTCGGAAATTTAAGCTCGATACTGACATTGAACTTGTCTCATAATCAGTTGACTGGATCAATTCCAAGAACTTGGGGAAAGTTGGGGCAAATAGAGAGTCTAGACCTTTCCTGCAACAAATTGAGCGGAGATATTCCATTGGAATTGATTAATCTGAGCTTTCTAGAGGTTTTCAATGTATCTTACAACAACCTTTCAGGTAAGCTTCCAGACATGAAGGGACAGTTTGGCACATTCACTAATAAAAGCTATGAAGGAAATCCATTTCTTTGTGGACCTCCTTTAGATACAAGTTGCAGTACTGAATTACCAGAATTGCCACCAGCTTCTGATGCAAGCAAAGGAAAATGGCATGACATTGTTGATCCTGTGTCTTTCTTGGCAAGTTTCATGGCAACCTACCTCGTATACATGTTGGCTTACGTGGCTGTTCTCTATGTCAACCCTTACTGGCGAAGAAGGTGGTTCATGTTCATTGACAATTTCATAGATCATTGTCATTTCATGGTTTTTTATACTATTCCCAAATTGTTTTCTAGACTCGTTAGGAAGCCGTAGTTTGCCGGATTATTTTGCTAAATTATGTATATGTAGGTAGCAATACTTTATGTGGTAGTATTGAACATATTTTTCTTGAATTTACTTACTGTTTTGACGTTGTTGCGTTGCGTGTTATGTTTCTATGACTATTGAATATTGGAAAAGAGTTGAATTAGACTAAATATGTATTAATTTTTTTTGTAACTTGAATATTACAACCGAAACACCACTATATGTATAAATAATAAGTATTGCATATCTATTTATATATATATATATGAACAATATAAAAAAATATAATTTATATTACATTTATATTTTATTTATTAATATTTTTTATATATTATATATAAATATTAATTATATATATATATATATATATATATATTAAATATTAAATATTAATTTTATTAATTCAATTTTAATTGAACTAATTAAATCTTAAATTTTTGAATTTTTTAATTTAATAACCAATTCGATTTTCCTCCGCTGTTGCATAGTCGCCCAACACACCATCTACATTTATCGGCCTAGCAAGGGACCACCATTTCCACCATTTCATTATAAACTAGCAGCTCATTCAATCTTGCATCAATTGTTAGATGTATAGAGTCCTTGAGTAATTTCCAGATGCTGAAAACGAAAAAAATTCAAAGTGTACCTTCGATTGATGGTTTCATTAAGTGTATTTATACTGTATTTAAGTCGATAATGTAATAATTGGTCAAATAAAGTGAATTTTATGGTCTTTTGTTATATATATATATATATATATATATATATATATAGATTTTAAGGATAGAATTAGGTTTCACGTGTCAGACTATACTAGCCTATTATACCATGAGATCAGACTAACTAATTTATATGCTATCTTGTCTCAAACATACCTTAAACTAATGCTTATCATAGTAATTTCCTTAAAATCATCATTTGAGACTTTGATTAGATTGAAAAGCAAAATAAAGATGTATTATTATCTTTTTTGATGGTACATCTATAACTAAAGCTCAAATTTTATAAGCATTTGAAGGAGGCTTAATTTATCAAATTAAAGGGAGTTGATTGTCAAGTCATAGCATCTCACATCTCACAATAAAAACTATTATTATTATTATTATTATTATTTAAAAAGGAATTATAATTTGTATCCTCAATCTTTCTTGTTAGGGATACTACTAAGTCAATTAGGAAGTGGCTCATGACAGGTTTAACAAGATGCATTATGGATCGTAATGGGATGTTAATAAATCAGATACAAAGACTTTTCCTCTCATCTGATTTTTATTTTGTCTACCAACTGCACCGATGTAACAGTTGATTTTGTCGTCATATTATGAAAGTCATGTTTCTCATTCAGTCTACCTTTCATTACACGGCATGTGTTGCTGACTCTGCCATTACAAAATTGACTCCTTTTCATCTGTTGTTTTGTATATACGTGGATGTCTCGGAAATTAGAATAGTGTGTGCAAAAATTAGAAGGCACTTTTCGGAACACAAAATTATAAAATGTGTCCTTGCTTCTTCCTTTTGAGGAGTTGCACAATCTACACTGGCAATGGAATTGGTTTACTGGCTTCTTTACTTTTCCTTCTTTGCATCTTGTTTTCATGTGCACAGCGGGTGCCAAAACCCACACAGACCTGCAGACATAGCTAAGTTAGCTTCTGTTACACAAGATATTTCTGAGTTACAAATTGTTTTGATGTCTTAATTGGGGAAGTAATAGTCATTCATATATGCGGGTTCAAATGTTTCTAAATTAATTTATCACCATTGTGAATGTCTGAATGAGAACATGGTCTTTGTAAGTGGCAGAAACATAATCAAGTTGACTCAGCCGGGAAAAAAAAAAACTACAGGGTTTTAATTTCCTCTAAATTTTGATTTTTCTGAGATAATCTCTTTGTATACATATATATATCGAGAGTAATACAGGCATTGGGTCTTTCTGGACCTTGTCATTATGGATATTAAAGAATTTATAAATCAAGTTTTGAACATGTTTTGGAAATTAGAGAGGTTAAGTTTTGGACAGCTATTTTCTACAAAATGTTTTTCTTAGTTTCTTCCTCTCAAGTCTTGGACACACTTTAGAAACATCAAAGTCTCCATTAGATTGTGAACATCAGTTCCATAATTCATGCTTCACGTCAACCTCTTCTTTGAACACAAAATTAGAAATGAGACATTAATTGCAATTAGAAGTTGCATCTTACAAGTCATAACTTATTTTTATAGGCAGAGTTTTAGTTTCATAGTTAGTGAAAAAAATATTTTGAACTTACAAAATATACCCCATTATATTTTCACGAAAATCTTCTTTATATCAGTAATTTTCACATTTTCATTAAGTTAAATAACTATGTTAGATGTACAAGAGAACAAAAATGGGAAAAAAAATAATTATATGTTAAAGCAATCATAACTAAGTCATGAGTTCCTCTCTCTTGACAACCAAAGGTTATAAAGTTTGGATCTAACTAAAGATATTGGTTATAAATTTTTGTTTTAATCAATTTCCATCAAATTAAATATAAAGTCAAAGTAAAATGAAAACTTTTGAGATGGAATAAGCTTATCTTATAATTAAAGATAAGTATGAGAAAATTAGATTAAAAAAATAAAAATATATAGCTGAAATGACAAAACTTTAGAAATTCAAATAATGAAAGGTCATAAACTATATAGAAAGGTAGCCTTCTTGATTTGATGTTTGGATTGGATTTATTCTAGGTCATTCAAATGGAATTTGAGGATACAAAATTCTAATTTCTAAATAGTTGTCAATTGTAACTAAGGGAGACATAAAGACTTTGACTAAATTGGAGAGCAAAATAAACATATATTAATTTTTTTAGTGTATATATATATATATATATATATCTTAAGCTTATAATATTGGTATGCCAAGTGACTCACTTCTCCTTCCACTCTAATTCATGTTGAGTATAGAATGGTTTATCTGCCACATGATTTCCATATTATTCATAATTGCTTAATGGGTCCTCTTATCAATTAGGAATTTCGTGACCACGTTTTAGTATTCTAACACCTCTTGCATCTTCTAATAAATAAAATTATTAATCCTTTATACTAAAAAACTTTTGGATTGCTTCACTCCTTTCATATATTCATCTACTCCTTCCAAGCTCTTTTTTGAAGATCATTCCTCTACTCTTTGCACTAGGTATCTTTCATAGGCACAAGAAAAAAATCCAAAAAAAATCATGTTGATGCTTCTACCCCATAAACTAAGTTGGCAAGACATTTTATACATTTCATATATTTTGTCGGATCTATGCTGTAAGTTAATTTCAAAGAAAAATTTTAGTGAAGAGATATTTATACCTTATCATTGTTGTTTGTTTATATCTAGTAAGTTGATGTTTCCAATTTTTCTTCCTTCTCATTTCTTTTTCTTATAGGTTATGTTGTAATTATTTGTAATAATAATACATTAGTCTTTTCAGTATAATTTGCTAAGTCTTGAAAATTGGCCTTATTTTTATATCTCAGTTTGTTCTACTATCACATTTTGGAGCATTGCTTACTATGGTAATTGTGGTACATCATTAGGTTCTTTAGACTATTACATTATTTTTGACAAGATTTATTTATTTATTTTTTGTTTGCATTAGATTATGTACTGTGGTAAAATATAATACCTAGAATGTAATAAACATATCATTTATAAAAAAAATGATATATTTATTATACAAATTATGTAAAAAGTAATTTGAAATTGACCTATATATATCCAATTCTTTTCAGCCAAAAAAAAGCAAAAAACAAAAAATCTACTTGTAACACAAGTAACAAAATTAGTTTAGAATTAAACTCAAATTTTATAAGCATTTAAAGGATAGAGGGATTTGAATTCAATTTCTCTTTATCAAATCAAACTAAACCCATATAAAAAGAAATTATAAAAAAGTTTTAAAATTTTTTTTCTAAGTTAAATTAATTATTATAGAATTTGGACATTATAGATTAATTAAGAACATAAAAGTCTGGGGGACAAGAAAATCTAATCCAAATAAACATAAGTCAAGTTACTCCACCTATCAAGTTTACTCAATCATGGAAAAAAGATTACAATGTTTTAATTTCCTTTTAATTTTGAATTTTTTAAGATAGTATCTGTTTATACATATTTATAGAGAAATAAAGACATGTGTCCTTTGAACCTTGTCATTGTGAAAATTAAAGAGTTTATAAGTCAAGTCTTTGGACACACTTTGGAAATTAGAAAAGTTATGAGTCAAGTCTTTGGACATACTTTTGGAAAATAATCAAGTCTTTGGACACACTTTTGGACCCATTTTATAGGAAATATTTTCCTTAGTTGCTTTTGTTGTCATATTGTGAAAGTGATGCTTCTCATTTGGTCTACCTTTTTTTACATTGCATGTAAAGCTGAGTCTAGTATTACAAAATTGACTCCTTTTCATGTGTTGTTCTATATATATGTGCTTAAAAAATTAGAATGGTGTGTGCAAAAATTAAAAGGTACTTTTTGGATTTTTCTTTTTTCTCTTGTTAATTTGCATGACAATGGAGTTTTATTTCACCAGGAAACATGTGTTGTGGGTTTTGATCAATTTAATATGCTTAAGTGGTTATAAGAGTTGTCTGGACAAAGAGAGTTTGGGTTTATTAAGTATCAAGGACTACTTCAAGTCAAATGGGATGAGCACAAAGTATGTGCTTCCTTCCTGGACTGATAATCTAGCGTCTGACTACTGCAGTTGGGAATGAGGCAAGTGTAATAGTACCACAGGTTGAGTAATTGAGCTCTTTCTCAATAACACTAGCCTCACACTCGATGATGATAATTATTATCCTCTTGAAAGAATTTGGTCTTTAAATGTGTCCTTGTTTCTTCCTTTTGAGGAGTTGCACAATCTTGACTTGCATTCAAATTGGTTTACCGATTGCTACCATAATCAAGGTACATACTAGGCTTCTTTACTTTTCCTTCTTTGCCTTTTTTTTTCATGTGCACAGCAAGTGCCAAAACCCACAAAGACTTACAGGCATAGCTAAGTTAGTTTACGTTATTAAGGAGATTTCTAAGTTAAATTTTGTTTTAATTTCTTAATTAGGAAAGTTATGATCATATATGGGTTCAAATGTTTCTAAGATTTACTTGTCTTCATTGTGAATGCTTGAATGAGGTCATTGTAAGTGGCAAAAACATAATTATTATGCATTTATTCAAGGGACTTGTTGCATAATCAAGAAAATTGTTCTTGTAAGTTTCGAGAAGATATCCATTTTGAAGAAATTGGAAGTCCTAGATCTTACAGAGAACAACTTCCAAAACAATATCCTATAGTCCCTCGGCAAAATCACATCTCTAAGGACTCTAAACCTGAGTTACAATGGATTTGAAAGATCTTTTTTAGTCCAAGGTACTCAGGAACATATATAATATCTTCTTTTATTAAACTTTTTTTAATAAATTCATTTAATTATTTTAGATATTCATCCTTTTGAATTTTAAATTGTAATTTTCATTAGTAAAAAACATTCTTGAGCAGATCTTGAAAAGGAATTTGAACTAGAGCAATTTGTGATCCAAAGAGTTAAATCAAATAGTCTCTTAGACATATCTCAAATACCTCACAAATTCTCCTCTTTTAATATGACTAAATGTGATAGTAAAATTTTAAATTTTATTATAAAGATAATAATGACATACTTAACAAATATTTTAATAATTTTGTAAAATAAAATTTAGAAGATTTTTAATAAAAATATTTAGGAAATTAATAAGTTGAGTTTGTTATTACTCAAGTTTAATTTTTTTATTAAAAAAATTTAATATTAAATTTCAAGACAAGGTTTTACTAAACCAATTTGTTGAACTTTTAACGATGATACGCTAGTATTAGTTCCTTTTAGTGTTACCTATAAGGCAGGGTGGCATTGGCTAGCTTCTGCTTTCAAACACCAATGGTCATACCCATACAGAAAAGGCAATCACTTCTAAACCACGCACAACCCTCTTTTTCTAACTCACTTTGTTTTTTTCTCTTTTTCAAAAGGTGTTAGGTAGAAACATTAGAAGCTTCCATAGGATATTATTTCTCCTTTCTTTATCTCTCTTTTTATCTATAAAATTTTCATCTAACAAACCTTATGTTAACTATTAATTTATTGTTGCTTTTAATTATTGCACTTAGCTATCCACCAACATCACACACCTGACCCATTGTTAGCCTCCCTTGGGCTTTGAATTTCCTTCTTGATTTCTTTTCTTACTAGAAATAATTCTAGTAAGTTTATATTAAAATATAAAGTTAGTAAAATGAAATTTATATTGTAACATTGTATCATAGAAGTAATTTGCAAAACCGTTGCACAATATTGCAAGTAACAACATTTGTGGATTTTTTACTTTTTCTTTTAGGCAAAAAAACTATAATTTGCATCTTAGTTTGTGGATTTATATTGAAGCTATTTTTGTTACATGATGTAAAGGCCACCAACATTTAGAATGCTAGTGAATTTAAGGCTTAATGACATTAACGTGTCTTATTCCAAAAATTGCTTTTTCCTGTGTCATGGGAATAATTATTGGGTAACTTAAGCTGCCCAAGGAGCTAGTTTTCAAGGGAATAACTTTGAGGTGATCATATTCTTGTGAAGTTACTATTTCACATTACAATAGAGTGAAAACTTTTTATTTTAAACCATGCATGCATGAAATTAGTCCGTATATATTTTTATCTGCCTATCAAACATCTTGAGACCATGGATTTAAGCAATAACAATCTCTGCAGTCCCCCAAATGTCCAAGGTAAAGGCAACATATAACTCTTTAATCTGCATGTTTGAGTTTTAGCTCCTCATTTCTTTTCTTTTACTTTCTTTAATTTCTTTCTGTTTTTTTCTTTAATTTCATTCTATACAATAAGTAGACTCATAAATGCATTCAGGATAATAACTATTAAACACTCTATGTGTCACAGATTTTAAGTAGTTGAAGAATTTGATGGTACTTAATCTACTAGGTAACAGATTTAATAGCAGCATCCTACCCTTTGTAAGTAACCTTACATCACTTAGGACACTAAATCTTGGCTCCAACAATTTTGAGGCATCCAAGGAACCTTCCCCAATTGGTTGCTTGAAAATAATACACAATTGGAGTTTTTAAGTCTTAGAAATAACTCCTTTGTGGGTTCATTTCATTTATCCTCCATTTCTAGCTTTGCCATAAGCCAGATAGATATCTCAAACAATCACTTCCATGGAAAGCTTCAACAAAATATTGGCAATATTATTCCACATCTAGAAGCATTTAATCTTCTGACAAATGCTTTTGATGGTGGCATTTCGTCCTTTATTGGAAGCATGCCCTATTTGCTCTATTTAGATCTATCCAGACACTTTGTTAACAAATTCCTCTTATTTGGAATTTTTGCTACTATCAAACAATGGATTAAGTGGTGAAGTGCCAAAGAGAAAGTCCAGTCAAACTTCATTGTTGTCCTTGCAAATAGGTGGAAATTGGTTTACTGGTACTCTGTCAAATTGGATCTCTTATTACCCAAACCTAGAATATTTGGATATAAGTGGCAACTCTATATCAGGTGAAATTCCTAGCTTCATTAGGAATCTGAGTCTATTTGTTCTCAACATGGTAGATAATGCGCTTGAAGGAACATTTTGGTGTGAACTATCCATGTCCTAGTTATTCTTTCTTGATATTTCTCATAATAACTTTTTGGGCACTCTTCCTTCTTGCTTAAAAAAGCATTTGAATTTGGAAGAGAACGGATTTGTGGGTGCAATTCCAAAATCATTATTCAACTCTTCTTATAAGATGACCTTGAATATTGGAAATAATTTTTTGTCTCGTGAAATTCCAACATCAATTAGGAATTTGTCCAATTTGAGAGTTCTTCTTCTAAGAGGGAATAATTTGAGTGGCTTGCAACCCGAAGAACTCTGCCAATCGAATGAACTAAGCATATTGGATCTCTCACATAACTCATTTTTTGGACCAATACCAAGTTGTTTTAGCCGCATCTCTTTTAGGAAGGTAATCACAATTGATTTTGCATAATTTATGGGGGTCCAATATATTTGTGGGGGTCTTACAATTTTCAGAGTAATTTGAAGACCTAAAGTTACTTACAAAAAGGCCAAGTTGCTTTTTCAGTGCAACATGCTTAAGTTGATTTGGTGACAAAAACTATATCCAAAACATACAAAGGTAGCCCTCTTGAATTGATGTCTGAACTGGATCTGTCTTCTAACAAGTTAACAAGAGAGATACCCACAGAACTTGGAAATTGGAGTTGTATATGAGCATTCAACTTGTCTTATAATCAATTGACTGGCTCGATTCCAAGACTTTGGAAAATTTCGGGCAAATAAAGAGCCTAGACCTTTCCCACAACAAATTGAGCGGAGAAATCCCATCAGAATTGATTAGTCTACATTTTTTATCATGTTTCCACGTGGCTTACAACAACCTATCAGGTGGGATTCTTGACATGAAGGGATAATTTGCCACATTTGATAAAAATAGCTATGAAGGAAATCCATTTCTTTATGGACCTCCATTAGATACAAGTCGTAGTATTGACTTAGCAGAATTGCCACCTTCTTCTAATGCAAGAAATGGAAAATGGCATGACATTATTGATCCTGTGTCTTTCTTAGCAAGTTTCATGGCAACCTATCTCATATATATGTTGGCTTTCGTGGCTGTTCTTTGTGTCAACCCTTACTGGCGAAGGAGGTGGTTCATGTTCATTAAGAATTTCATAGACAATTGTCATTTCATGGTTTTTTATACTATTCCCAAATTGTTTTCTACAGTAGTTAAGAAGGCATATTTTGTTTGATTATTTTACTAAATTATGTATTTATGTAGGTAGCAATACTATATGTGGAAGTATTAGACATGTTCTTGAATTTACTTACTGTCATGTTGTTGTGTTGCGTGTCATGTTTCTATGAATAATGTATGCAAGGAAAGAGTTGGATTCTAAATAAACAAATTAGGTTAGATGTAGATTAAATTAGATACATATTAGACAAGACTATAGTATACCGTTTACTTGGTCATCAAATATGGTGGTCAAACAAAAAAGTAACTTAGAGAAAACTTGCTCAATTCAATTGATCCAGATAATCAAACCAGCCCAATCAAACCAATGAATTGGCTTAGTTAGTGCTAAAAATTTTATTTATTATTAAAATTATATATTATTATATTATTTTATTAAAATTTCTTTTATATATATACTTAAATATCATTTTAATTAGTATTTTATTTATTTTTTTATAATGTAAAAATATTAATTATATTTTTAAAATAACAATGGACCCACTAGTCTAACTGTCAAGTTAATAATTGAATCGTTAACCTATTGAACTAGACCTTAAACTACATTAGGGTTTGATTCGGGTTTAAAATTATTGTTGGATATTGTTGAAACATAGACGGAACATGTTGAGGAATTTAATCTGAAATTTTTTATTAAAAATAATTTATTTGTCATTGAAAAAAATATGGGGTGGGAATAAAATAAAGTATAAATAAAAAAATTAAAGTGACTAATATGTGACAGTATTATGAATTTTATTTTGAGCAAGCAGCAATGAACCCAAGAAACAATTATAAGTTACTTTTTTTAATCTCCCAATAAAGATTTCTTTTGGGATACATTTTTCAATTAAAGGATTATGATTAACCCATACATTACAAATTTGCCCTAAATTTTTCTCAATGTTGAGACTAAAATTTGAACTTTAGATCTAAAATTAAGAATTTAAATAATTGTATTATCAGATTTTGTGCCTAGTGGCAGACTTGTCTTAAATTTCTAAGAGTTAATATGTCCTATATTCATATATGATAGGTTGCAATAATTCTGGCATAGTAGTCTGTGTACTATACATAATAAGGTTGACTTAATGCATGTTTTTCCATAAGATATTACAATGGTTTTGATAGAAAGGAACTCTACAAATAGGGTTGTTAAAATCAAGATTTCTCTTAAAATTGATTCGGAAGGTTAAAGATCAAATCATAAAATTAGATTATATAATTGTAATATTTTATCAAAAATAAAAATTAATAAAATTAAAAGATATAACTCATAGTTAAATATTATATATATATCAACTATATACTAATGAAATGAATTGCAATTATTATCTCATTTTTTAAGAAAAAATAACATCTTCTCCCCTTATAGTCATCAAAAAATAATTTTTATGAGTTAAAAATTTTCTCTACTTCTAAATACTTACTTATATTTAATACTTAAATATAAATAAAGACATATCTTTATTTTAGATATATATATTGTGCTAATAAGCATGAGTTTTAAAAAGTTGAGGATCCATTTGTTTTCACCATCAAACGTTAAAAGAAGGTACATAACAACAAACAATAAGTAAAGCAACTTGAGTTAAAGTAGTAAGCTTTATATTTTGTTGTAGGATTTACAATATGTTATAGTTAAAACAAACAAAAACTTAAAAACTCATTGTGAGGAATATAAGAATTATAGGATTATATTACCAATTTACTAAATTGACAAATTGGATTGAGATTTTATTAAGATCTTATCTCTAAAAAATCTTAATACGATCTGATTCTTAAATTTCAAATATAATCGTAGAATCATAAAATTCTATGGACAGAATATAACAACTTTTTGTTACAAGTATTGCAAAACTTAAAGTCTTCATTAACTATTGAGTGGCATCCATGAAAGATATATATATCTCAATTGCAATATAATTTTGGATGGAAATGGTATATAGCTTGGCAATGGTCATTAATAAGCTTTTTCCAAGCATTGAGCCCTCTCGTCAACAGCTCCTAATGCAAAAACGTGTGGCAAAGTTTCAAACACTGTGTCACCAGCCACGTCCGGTGGTAGAACTGTCGGTTTTTTACTAACTTCAAACTCTAAGATTTGGATCCTTGTCAGAACAAATAAAAAGAACAAGAAAAAAGAAAATTTAAGGTTGCCTTTTGGTCTCACAGGAAATATAGATCACAATTTACAATGCCTATAGATATTATTTTCTTATTTAATTGGATTCATCAATGTCTTTTGGATATTCTGAACGTGGCACTTTCTATTAATTGAAACACAAATTTGATGGCGCAAATAAAAAGCAACGTCAATAAAACATGTTAAAACAACAACGTATAATATTTCTATTTTGCTTACTGTAGTTATTTTTGCTTTTGTTTTCCATTAGTTATTCTGTTAACGGTACTTAGCTATACTGATTTTTGAAAGACGATGGAGAAAGGGTATCATCCTAATCTAATTACATACAATAGTTTGATTAATGAGCCTTACAAAGAAACTTTATCAAAAACTTTGTTCCCATGGTCTCAAGTATTTTCGTTCTTGTTCTATATTTTCTTTTACTTCTTTTGAATCAACATCAACCCCCGTATGTTGATTTCATCCTAAATTTTGTATTATAATCGTTTTAAGCTTGAAAACGGCAACTTCATGGAAGGGAATTACTTTTTTTTTCCTGGTCTCTCCTTTTATCATCTCTCCATATGTCATCTTTAATTTTGTACAAAGCAACTACGTATGTAAATTAAAGCTGATAAATGCTATTTCAACGCAATTTGTATGTGGAAATAATTGTGAGACTCGGAGAAAACCATAATCTTTTTATTGTCGATCCCGAGCTTTACGTCATCCTATCCTATGCCAAAAAGAAAAAAAGAAACAGACTGTGTACGGAAAACGACTTTGACAAATTGCGAGATTGAGATTGAGACTCAGTTTTCTTGATTAATGGTGAGTACCACGTACGAGGGCTTCTCGTCTTAACAAAAGGTGCCTAAGTAAGAAAAATTCAGTTCACTCATTTATTTCGCAATAGAGATTAAGTTCTTCTTTATACTTGAAATCTTAAAGTTTTTTCTTAAAAAATAAACGTAAAATTTATAAAAAAAATTGTTGTGTAATTTTACTACAATCAGCCTCTAATTGAAAGAAAAAAAAAAAAGAAAAGAAAACGGACATAGGGAAATTTTGGGGGAGGTCCAATGCATTCATTTAAAGCATCTGTCATCACAAGCAAAATTGCATCTCACTCACTTTATATATAAATATCACAATTAAACATAAGGTAAGTAGAGTTTGAATAAAAAACTTATTAGTCATAAAAAATAATATTATATTAAAATTCAATTTAATTTAAAATTTAAAATTATTAAATGAGATTTAGAAGTAAATTATATATTACACTATAATATAACATAACGTAGTTTTAAATTATTTAAAAATTAATATATATTTTTTAATTTGATATTAAAAAAAGTTATTAATTTAATTTAATTATTTAGAATAAAATATATTAAAAATCTATTTAAACTTGTAGACAATAATTTAGTGAAAGAGGGAGTTGTAAGCCAAATGATGTGGTTTATGATAAAATTATTGATTGTGTTTGCAGGGACAAGTTCTTTGGAAAGGTCTTAACTCTTCCCTCTAGAATGTTGGGCAGAGGCATTAAGTATTTTGCCTTATGTTTTTAGCTCCAACTCTATAATCCACCCGTCATGTAATTTGAGCAAGTGAGAGGACACCATTAGGATACTTGATGAAATTGTTGAGAGGAATACAAATATCATGCAAAATGTATTAATTTACTTAACAAATAAAAAGATTTTTGGTGAGATTTTTGGTTCACATATGATGTATATTAATATTTTATTTTTACTTTTTTTCTAGAAATATTTTTTAAATATTTAAATATATTATAATTTATATTTAATAGTAAAAATATTATAATTTGTACTTTATTTGTTTTTTTTTAATTTTTTGTTAAAATTTCATATTTTTCTTGAAATAGAAATGATATAAATTGGACATATAAAAATAGAAAGAGATCAGAGTCAACTCAAACTATGTAATTTTTTTTTTTATGAGATGTTGCACAAAGGTTATCAACCTGATTGAGTTACTTACACGAGTTTAATCAATGGGTTTTGTGCACAAGGTCAAATCTCCAAGCTGTAAGGATATTTGAATTGATGTTGCAAAAGGGTTATTCTGATCTAATTTAATTGTCTACAACAACTTTGTCGAAGGATTCCGCAGAACTGTAATAACTTAAAAAACAAAAAACTAGATTATGTGACAATTTAATGGGAGACTTGCGGAGGATGTGCGCTCATCCATCTTCTCATGTGCTGTTGTGTATTTTTTGTTTTTACCACCTAACTTTAATTATGTTGTCATATTTTTTTTTTTTTTTCATGAGGAAGTTTTGTTGTAATAACAAGTCGTAAGTCAGCGTCGAGCTTGAAGTGGATCAGGGAATTTCTCAAGTAGGTCTCGTTGGTTCTACTCTCTCTCCCTACTCGTTCATTCACCTCTGTCGCCGCCGCCGCCGCCCAGCAACAGCAAGCAAGAATGAGGGAGACGATGATGACGAAGAAGAAGTTTGCTTTCGCATTTCCATTTGCGCAGAGGCATGCTTTTTCCTCTGCTTCTCGAGTAGTTCAAGGACTGATTACGACTGAATTGTCCAATTTTTTTCTCCAATTACATTCTCGTCGTCCCTACTCATACTCTCATTCTCCGTCTGCTCAGAGAGCTACCAAAAAGTTTCGGAAGAAAATTGTGGGACAGGATTTGGCAAGATCTTAGTCTTGATGATGCCCTTTCTCTCTTCAATACGATGCTTCAAACCACACCTTTGCCTTGCATTGTTGTTTTCAACAACTTTTTTGCGGCAATTGCAAGAATGGGCCACTACTCCACGGTAATTTCATTGTCCAAACGTGCCGAGCAAAACTCTCTCTTCCAGCACGATATATGTAGTCTAAGTATATTGGTGAACTGTTTCTGCCGCTTAAGAAACGAGAACTTCGGTTTCTCTGTCGTTACCAAGATGTTGAAACTCGGTTATGAGCCTAATGTCTTCACTTTTACTTCCCTTCTCAATGGCCTTAGGCCTTGTTCTAAGTGGTAAACTAACTCAAGCTGTGAAGTTTTTTGACGAGATGGTGGAGAAAGGGCATCGACCTAATTTAGTTACCTACTGCACTCTAATCAATGGGTTCTGCATCCAAAGTCAAATCGCTGAGTCTGTTAAGATATTTGATTTTATGTTGGAAAAGGGTTGCCGGCCTAATTTAGTCATTTACAGCACCATTGTCAAAGGTTTGTGCAGATCTGGAAGTGCTAACTCAGCCATTCAAGTGCTCAAAAAAATGGAATAAAGGGGTTGTGACCCTGATGTGGTGATGTATAACACCATTATTGATTGTCTTTGCAAGAATCGACTGGTAATTAGGGCTTTGACCCTCTTCTCAGGAATGCTAGGAAAAGGCTTTCAACCTACCATTGTTACTTACAGCACCTTAATTCATGGGTTTTGCAATTTGGGCCAATGGGAGGAAGTTACAAGACTACTAGATGAAATGATTGGCAGGAATATCAAACCAAATGAAGTGACATATAACATCTTAGTTCATGCTCTATGCAAGAAGGGGATGATCCCAAATGCGGAACAAGGGGTCAAAAAGATGATTCTTAGAGGCACATATCCAGATATTTTTACGTACACTGCTTTGATGACTGGCCTTTGTTCCTGAAAGCAAATGGATGAGGCTGTAAGACTGTTTAAAGTAATGCAGGAGAACAGATTAGATCTTGACATTGTCACATTTACTGTCCTTATTGATGGCTTTTTCAGTGTTGGCATGTGTAAAGTTGCAAGAGGTCTATTTTCTAGTCTATCTGTTAAAGGATTGTTGCCTAGCATTCCTACATATAACATCATGATCAGAGGACTTTCTAAAGGAGGGCTACTTAATGATGCATACGAGCTGTTTAGGAATATGCGGTTGTGTGGCTTGGCGCCAAATGGTTGCTCTTACAGCATAATGATCCAAGGTTTTCTCAAAAACAAGTAAAAATTAACAGCAGCAGAACTTCTTCAGGAAATGGTTAGTAAGGGACTCTCTGTAGATTCAACCACATCAAGTTTGTTGATGAATTTGGCTTCACATGAGAAGACTGTTTGAATTTTTGAACAAAGGATATTGCAATTGAATTAAACAAATCCTTCCCATTCAATGTTGCAGTGCTCTCTAGTTTTGGAATTCCTTGGAATCAAGGTTTGCTACTTCTCTTGCCGGTTATGACTTTAGGTTATTTTTCCTTTTTAGTTCAACTTATTTTTAACACACTTTTCTTTCTTTTATAGATCCGAGTTTATTGTGCACTACTATGAATCCCACATGACATCTATGTGAATAAGTTTGTATGCAGAACCCAAATTGTTGTTTGCAATTGAATCCATTCTTAATTTCTGTTGCACCTTAGATGGGGAAAGTTCATTCCTGTAGTCAAAACTGTAGAGTGGCAAAATTGCAGAAGCAACACGCTGTAAACTTGAAACTTTCACTTGAGTTGATCTCAGTATGCTTCAACACTATTTTCTTGTTACTGGCTCCAGAGTTAAAAGGAACCCTGATAAGGAAGGGTAAAGAAATGAGAGACACAAGGCCAATGTTAATTCTCTTCCTGGTGCTAGTTAACAATTCCTGGATGTCCACTGATGTTGTTTGTCAGTGAATTGTTGAAACTTGGTTATGAGCTCAATGTTGTCATTTTTAGTTACCTTTTAGATGGCCTTATTATTGATGGTAAACTTGCTCAAGCTATAAAAGTATTTTGATGAGATGGTGAAGAAAGGTATTAACCTTATTCAAATACTTGCATTAGTCTTATGAATGAGTTTTGTGCACAGTAACCTTATCAATGACTTTTTATTTTGTGCCCCTTTGTAACTAATGCACTCTATCATTCCTTCTTCCTGCTCCATAGGTCCTTGTATCGATTCTTATCAATCTTGATTTTGCTTTCTATCACATTGATTTCAATTTCAGAAAAGGTAGCCAGACTCGGTCCAGCTAACATTTTAAACAAAAAAGAAAGGGGGAATGGAGGCCCCCTTATATAGGATTTATCTCCCTGTCTATGGCTCAAAGGCCTTGCTCTGGTTCATTCGCTAGCTTAATCTGGTTTTCCTCTTTTGTGCTTGTTCAGCATATTAAAGGCCTCATCTGTACTATAGATGAGCCTAACAACAGGATGGTCAGAAGGAGAATGCAAAGGGAAAAAGCTGTGTGGGAAACATCAGAATGTGTGTGAAGAAGCACAATAAAAATGAGTAAGGTTACTACTGAGGAAAAGCAGCACGACTCCTACTTTGGCTGGTTGAGTTTACTAATTCAAAATTTCCCAGCTGTTTACTTTGTTTCTCAAGATTTGCCACAAATGAAAAAGAAAACAATTGCGGGAGCTTTAAGGGCTGAAAACTAAATTGTTTTTATTTTTCTATTGAAGTTTTCTTGCCCCTTTTTCCTCAATTTTGCATGGACAAGCATTGATACATTTTCCAAGCCCATGAAAACCAGGCAGTGCTCCTGGAACCACTTGCACACAGCTCAACTAAACTCTACCAAGCTGTAGTCTGAAAATTAGTTAGTACCAATTGCATGAACTCTTCTTGCCCATGTATTTCATTGTGAACCAAATTGGGTATTGGAAGTTATTGGTTCACTGAATACACTCTCTTATGCTGATGCATTTTGTCTACTTTGCTGTAGATTCATTTTTAGGCTTACAATTCTTCTCTGGAACACTTCTTAAGGTATGCAATGGGATAAGCATTATTTAGAAGTGTTCATCCTTGGCCCCTCAACAAAAAATGAAGCTCAATGCATATTAAATGAACAATTTCATCGCAAATATCTGCATCGGTATGATGCACAAGACTTGCTGCATTATATACTAAATGAATGGACGAATTTTGTCCTTTAAGGGGCTAGTGATTGTTTAAATAGAGAGATGCTTGCAGTTGAATGATTATACTGTAGATTGCAGCTTTTGAGAGCAGCCATTTACTCAACTATGGCTCATTTATAACTTGTGTTTGCAATTCTTTAAATTTCCTACAAAAAAAAAAGAAACAATAGTTCATGTATGTTTGAATTTGGTCATCATATTTAAAGCATTTGAATTTGGAAGGCAATGGATTCATAGGTATAATTCCAAAAACATTATTCAACTCTTATACGATGATGTTTATAAAAACTGGATTGAGCATATACAATTTCATAGACGAATGTTATTTCTTTATTTTCTATACTATCTCTAAATTGTTTGCTAGAGGGTGTAAGAAGGCATATGTTACACTATTTTGCTAGATTATGTACTTGTGGATTTTCTTGCTGTCTTCTTCATATTGTTGTGTTGTGTGTCATATTTTTATCAGTAATGAGCATTAGGAAAGAGTTGGATTCAGGCCATAAATATATTTCCAACAAGTCTTCCGTTTAGTCGTGGAAAGTAAGAGTGAACTAAAATTGGGATCCCAAAAAGAGTAATGTTTAGTTAGAATGATATTTGGACAATAGAGTAAAAAAATTTTGAACCGTAAGGTGCTTTTATTCATATACTCCCGTGATCGAAGCCAACCAATGAGGAGTAGATACAGCAATTGGGTTTAGCTGGCAAAAGTGACCTACCAAACCCATAAGTATCTATAAAAGTTTCCTGTCTTCACGGAATAACAACCCCCGTTTACTACCATATTCTCAGCTTCCCTGCGCAATGATAACAGCATCCTTTTCTTAGATCCTCGCTACCATTATCAACATTTCTAGTATTCCCCTATTTTGCTAATGAATCTGCAAGCTCCCATAATTCCACCGCCGCCTTAATTGCAAACAATTCCACCTGATTTATACTAGCCACTCGTTTTGCCCCGGAGAAAATGCACACCATTTTTTTATTGTGACCCCTCAATACGCCACCAACGTTTGTCACTCCAGTGGAGCCAATGATGGAGATGTCAGTATTGAATTTAAAAGTACCTTTCAAAGGGGCTTTCCATACTACATCGCTTCTCCAAACTAGATCCTTCTTAAGATGGGAAATACTCACAATATTTAATATAAAGTCATTGATAGTAAAAAAAAAATGAAGCCATTTAGCCTTAGCCGACCACATCATTCTAAGTCATATCAAATTACAAATATTCTCCAGCTGAAAGGATTTACCCCAAAAAATACCATCGTTCCTTGCCAACTAAATGGACCATATGATTGCAAAGAATCTCATAACCCATAATTCCTTTGATTGACAGCATTGTCTGAGTCCCATCCATATATCCCAGGCCTTAGTCACTGAGTTTGGAACAACCCAAACTACTCCACACCATCCAAGCATCTGCACCACACCTGCCAAGCACACTCACAATGAAGGAAGAGATGGTTGATAGATTACTTTCCCGATGAGCATAAGGTACAATAAGTGTTCTAATCAAAGTTGTCCATTAAATGTGCTAGACGATCCTTAAATAAGAGGCGTTCAAGCAATAATTGCCATATATAGGGGGTTTCATTAGCATACTCACCTTGTAGACTCTGCTGCAATTCACAAAACGATTTGACTGTGAAGATACCATTTTGCTCTTGTTGCCATATGAACCTATCCAATTCCCCTTGTGAGAGACAACAGTCTTGGATAATTTTCATGAATATGCTATGTTGCTACTTCTCCCAGTCAAAAAGTTTGCATCGCCACAAAATTCGCCACTTCCATCTACCATTTACCCATTCTCTGAGGTGTCTTACTGGGTCTGTTTTTCTCACCGCTAAAGCCAGTTGTCGAGGGAATCTTCTCCCTAGTGGTGCACCACCTGCCCAACTACGGTGCTAAAAGTCCACCCTGTCGCCTTCCCTAATAAGAAATCTAAAGTTTGATTTGACCCGCATCCATTTCATCTTGCTGCACCACTGAACATATACCTCGCCACATCAGGGACATATGACTCTCTTAAAATTCCATTCCATGACCAATAATGATGTTCTCCATACTGTCTTCCATTCAAGGCTCATGTGATTCATTAAGTGTTCCCTTGGCATGTCTATTAATTGCTTTAAAGAAATTTCAATCAGATAACATGAGACTTGCTTGACAAAAATATGAGATGTTTCATTAGAAAAATAATGTAACAACAAAGTAATGTATGAACCACGTAGAAAACAAAAGAAAGTTTAATTCCATATATAAATGATTTTTTTATTTTATTTGAAATCTGTCATAACTCATTATATATTAATCATATCGTGGAACTTTTTCAACGAGTTCTTAAATCTAATATGTCAAGTCAACCAGGGAGAATCATGTTAACTTTATGTCTAATTTAGCACATAATGTCACATAAGTGGTTTCTTCTTAATTATTAACATAGAAATAAGAAAACCTTGAAACTTTTTTATTAATTATTCTTATTTTTTATAGGAATAATTATAATAGTCATGTTAGGATTTTTAGTTTTTGTTATTCTTATTTTGAAGATTTTTTAAACATGANTTCAAACAAGCCAAATACACCAACCGAGCTCTGATACCACTCTGATGGGAGAAGGGAGGCGTAGCGGAGTATAAATAGCACAAAAAAAAACTTCTCCCACTTGCTTGAACCTGTGAGGAGATGATTGAATAACAAAAATTGGCAATGCAAACGGACCACACAAAAGAACACACCAATTTTACGTGGAAAACCCCTTCAAATCAAAAGAGGGAAAATCTACGAACACTCTGAATCAGAGGTCAGCTCCACTATAATTAAGTGAGTACAATAGAGGTACACAACCTCAATTACATCAAACAAATTGAACAAAATTCAATTTGGATTAAACAATAAACTTGTGAGTTAAGCAAGACAAATCAACCACGTTCTGTCAACTACAACTCAACAAGTAGACCCCAAGGCAGTAATCCAACCGTTCAAAATGAACCTCCAGATGTCCCCTACTAGCTGTCCAAATTTCAGCTCAATCGGACCATGGATCAATACACATCCACATGGTTTACCAATTCTGCCATAGATGAGAGAACAGAGAATTACCAGAATTGAGAGGCTTCGGTCCGAATGGGAAAACTTGACCTTGTAGTTCAGAGAAACCAAATCCAACCGTTCACAAACAAGATCTATCAGACCACAAAAAATCTTTCGATGATTTGCTTTCTATGTTAATTTTAAATTCATATTATCGTCAATAACCATGATAAGAAAATATGTATACTCAGTTTTGGAGCTCAATTTTTTTTTTTTTTGTCTCCAGGATAAATGTTGACAATTGAAGGTAGCAAAAATTGACGAGACTTAACCCACATAAATATAACTAGATTTGATCTGCACTGAATGAAAAAGTCAACGAAACCCACAAACTAATTAAACTTGAAATTCAAAAATTTAAAATTCAAATAACACATATATCCTTATCTAAGATCCAAACCACCCAAATATTTAAGTAGTTCAAATGTAATTTTAATTAGAAAAATAGATAAAAATATATTTATTGTACAAAAATAAAATTCCTGCAAATAATTGGGCTTCTTAAAAGTAAAAGTCTCACATTTTGCAGATTTCAAGCACAAATTGGACAAGGCAACGCGGTCCTGCCCTTAATTTCCAAACGAATAAATGATATGCAACTTCACAACAAAAATCAACGTATATGGCAAGATTATCGGTGCATGATTCCAAGAACACCTTTAATTAATTGGGTTGTTAGCTATATCCCCACTTAATTATAATCTTGGTCAATGACATCTTAGTCATACATATAATGGTACTGTCTTCCATTCAAGGCTCATTGCGATTGATTGAGTGTTCCTTTGGCATGCCTGTTAATTGTTTTAAAGAAATTCAATCAGATAACATGAGACTTGCTTTGACAAAATATATAAAGAGAATTCTATTTTATTGCTCCTCTGAGATAGACCAATGTTTGTTCTTAACCGACCAAATGTTGATCAGATAGCTACAACATAATCTTAATGTTCTAATAAGGTTGTCCAACTTTAAGAAAGTCAGCTATCTGGGTTTCACTTGTCATAGTCTAAGCATATGGTCATAGAATCCATTGCTAATTAAACTCTACAAGGACGAGAAGTAGATATATATATATATATATATATTATATATTATATATTTTTTTTTTTTTCTCAACTGAATGCAACAAGATGTCCATCGGTTCTCATTTTTGGTCCTACTAACCGGCTTAATCCAGTTCTTACGGTAATAACAATGTATGTGAACTAAAGTTAATTGCAAATTTGTACTTTTTAAAAAATTACATGAAGGAATATTTTATGCATATTCATGTAAATGAAACTTATCATATTAAAAGTTATAATTACTACAATACGCTTTAATAAGTTAGATTAAGGTCCCAAAGTATAAATGTATACTTTTACACAAGTTGTGAGATGTTTTGTTAGAAAGATAAATGTAACAACAAAGTAATGGTATAGAACCACATGAGAAAACAAAAGAAGAGTTAATTCCCATAATATAAATGAATTTTTCATTTGTTTGAAATCTATCATAAACTCCTTATATATATATATACATATACATATACATATACATATACATATATACATATTATGAACTCTTCAATGAGTCTTAAATCTAATGTGTCAAGTCAAAGGGATGAATCATGCTAACTTTATGTCTAATTTAGCATAGAATGCCACATAAGTGGTTTCTTTTTAATTATTAACACAAAAACAAAAGATCCTCGAAAACTTTCTTACTATAATTATTCTTATTTTTTATAGGAATAATAATAATAATAATAATAATAATAATAATCATGTTAGGAATTTTTAGTTTTGTTATTCTTATTTTAAAGATTCTTAGACATGATATTATTCATATTTTTCAATTTATTTTTATAGTCATCTTAGTTTGTACTGATATTACTTTTTGCAACATAATTCCTTATTGAAATTAAGGTATGCTATAGTTATTTGCATTGACTTATTCTAAGATGCATTTATTTATTTATATCAAATACATTGTAACAAAGTATAATAATAGTGTTAATCATTTCCAAGAAACAAATTTTTATGTTTTATTACAAAATTATTAAAAAAATAATGGTGTCTAGACCTAATGTTGGGTTTTATGATACTCAATAATAGATGCATATCCAACTATTTCTATGAACAAGTTTCTCAATATAAGATAATAACATAACAAAATCTCATACGTCGCATAGGTAATCAAACTAAAAAAGACATCCAAAAACACATTAATGGAATGGTCGTAGCATGTAAGAAATGAAGTTTCAAAAACTAAGTGTTGTTTGCATTAGACTTGGTGAGCTTATTGCTATGAAAAATGTTGGGTTATCATGGATCCCTTGTTCATTCACTTTAAGCCATAATGTTTGTGAACTTGGTCCAGCCCATTGAAACGTCTAACCTTTGGTTTCTCATGTCTACAACTTTTCCAATAATATATTGAATAAAATTAAAGGTGTAAAATATAGGAATTAATTAAGTTAATGTAAATGTAAAGGAATTAATACACACCTTGATAAATATTCAGATAAAGAAGCTCAAACTCAAAATTTTAGCCTTCAAAACCAATCGATACTCTTTTTGCAATTTGGCTGAATTGATCAAGTTATCAAAGATTTTGATTTAAGCATATATAACATGTTTAATTCTCAAAATATTAATCTATATGTCCTATAACAAACTTAGCAAATTAAGACATTAGTTGCCTTATCAATTTTTAATTATTATCTTTAATCCTTTCCATTGGAAAATTTTGGAGGCATGTGGATTGTTAATTCTCGTAACTTTATTGAACTAGAGGTTATAGTCTTGCTTTATGAATTTTGTTGATATAATTAGACACACCTATTTATCTTACATAAGAAGAACCCTTACTTTAAAACTTTTTAGCTATTGTATATAAAGAAATTGTTCATTAAGAAACAATTCCTAAACATAAAACTTATATAAGTTGAAGATTTTAATTTTGTGTGAAGGAAGAAAAATTATTCTATTATGTAGTTTACTGCAAGTAGACAAGAACAAATATTTTAATTTTAAACTCTTTTGATAAAATGAAAATAACTACATAAATGTTAGTATCTATATTACAAATGATCTGTGAGATAGGTAATTGTTAAGAACTTGTTTAATTAAGTTCATGTCATGGTATGAAATCTTTGATAAGTTTTAGTTGTCTATGTTAACTTTGACAAAAAAGCTCAACATTAACTTTATGCTTGACTCGCTAAAAACTTTATACCTAAAATCTTGGTTTCGGTGACTGTTATTGGGATTTTCACTTTTTGTATGTTAAGACTTCATTTTTGAAAGTAATATGAATAATTCTAGTTAACTTACACAAATTTTAACCAAACAATTTCTTATTAAGAGAGACAAGATATGATTGAATTGGTTATGAAGTGTTAATATAAATCTAGATTGTAACGTGATAGTTACATTTGAGATTTGAAAGGTAGAATGTCAAGTCTTTATATTATGTCAAAAGAAGAAAATATGACCATTACATGGAAGCAGTCAATTTGACACATCCAAGAGATGATTGACATTGTACTATTATGATTATATAATACACATTTGTAGTTTCATTTTAATTACAATCAAATATTAGAAGCTAAAATTATACAACCAATAATCATAATAAAATAATATATAAGCTCAATAATTGGAATAACCCTTGTAAGCATTTGCAAGCAATTATATCAATTTAATAGATCAATATATTCATGTGTTTGCCTCTATGATCTCATAAAACAATTATGAGCTTAGCAACGTGAAATTGGTTAATTTCCTTACTCATGATTTCTGATGGCTCACGTCACACATATAAGTTTATTAGTCCTTATAATTAACAAGGTAAGTAGCATAAGCTTAGCAATGCATAATTTAGTGAAATTTACCTTCGATTGGAAAGAGTGATCCATAGTTGCAACCATCCAATCCAAGCAACAAAATTACAAGTAGTGCAAAGCCAAAAGCATTGGAGAGTTTTGTGGTCTTTGAGAAAGCAGGAAATAACATCAAATTAGATGACTTCTATCAGCAATATATATACTTAGATCAATATATATGGCCATCTCTGTTCGTCTCTGTCTAGCCCTTCATGACTCTTTCTGCAAATTAGATGACTCACTACTTGTTGGAAAATTTGGTAGTACATACTGGAATTTTGCCTCTGATGCGTTTCCACCATGTGGAAAAAGTTTTGATGGAATTTGAAGTTGAACTCAGCTACCGAAAAAGAAACTTGAACACAAAATGAATATCAATTTATTATGATTGTCAATTACAGTTTTTTTTTTTTATCTCTTAATAAAGATTTCATTTCTGATCCATTTCTTAATGAAAGGATTATGATTAGCATATATATTACAAACTTGTCCTAAATTACTACGAGTTGATATGTCTTGTCCATACATCATAGGTTGCAATAATTCTAAGGTAGATGGTCTATTTGTGTTGCTAGTAATCTACATAATAAGGTGGACTAACCATATGGTGTCTGTGAGATATCACCATGGCTTTCATAGGAAATATAAAGAGAAGAACACTGTAAGCATCACAAAACTTAAAATCTTTATTACCTATTGAGTATCATTGTTGATTATTTACAATAAAAATTATCAAAGATCCATGTAAACTTTTAAAAAATAATTTGGTAAGAGAGGGTCACGAGCCAAATGTTGTGGCATATAATTGTGTTTGCAAGGACAAGCTACTAAGAGAGGTTTTGGCTTATAAAATTGTTGAGAGGAATATGAATATGAGTGATAGAGCACTATTACATAACAATATATAGTGAGATAAGAGAATGTAATACCATAATTTTTTTATATTTAACTTTATTTGTTTATAAAATTTATTACTACTATATTATTTCTTAAATATTTCTACCTACCTTTTTTTTTTCCATGAATATCATGTAAAATGTCTTGATTCACTTAACAAATAAGGAAAATTTTTAGCTAGGTTGTTGCTTCATAACTTATATATGTCAATATTTTTCTTTACCTTTTTTGAGCAAAATTTTTGAATATTTAGATATATTATAATTTATATTTGATTGCCAAAATATTATAATTTACGCTATTTTTTTACTATTTTAAAATTTATATTTTTCTTGGAATAGAAATTATACAAATCTAACATACAAAAATAAAAAGAGATTATAAATTTATTTTTTCTTAATATGCCATTTTTATAGTGTATGGTCCAAATAAAGTCAAGAAAAATGAAAACTATATATGAGGTAATTGATTTATTAATTATACTTTCACATTCTAAAATTATCTTTACAAATATTGGTGTTCTGTTGCTAATTTCTTGTTCTCAAGTAGGTCTTTTTGTGGTGGCCTCCACTTTTTTTCATATATTGTTCAATCCCATCGTCATAAATTTTACGAATCATTATGTCATTGCAAACGCCCAACTTAGCAAGCAAGATTGGTGGTGATGGTGATGGTGATGGTGATGGTGATGATGATGATGATGTTGTCATTTCAATCTATGCTTCTTCTTCTGCACACAAATGGTGATGGTGTTACAACTCCTAATGATCCAGTGTTTTCTGAAAAATAAGGACATATAGGGCAGAATTGGAGTCATCTTATTCTCGATGATCCCCTATCTTTTTTTAATCAGATTGATGGTGATAGTAAAGGTAAAGGTGATGATGAAGTTTTCTTGCTTATTTCAATCTATGCAGAGCTATGCTTTTGCTTTTACTTGTCTATCTCAAACAGGAATGACAATTAGGATGGAATTGTCTAATGGCTTCTGTTGCTTTTCTTTACATTTACATTTACTCTCATAATATGTCCACTTCTCATCCTTCTAAAAAAGGAATCGTGAAGTTTTGTTATTATGGGACATGATTGCCAACATCCTTTACAAAGTTTAATAACAAGAAACCAACCCCTGGCTTGACGTAAGCTTGCCCATAACCTCATTACTTTCCAAATTGAGAGACTCAGCCTCCACTAATAGGACTCTAACATATACTACTAGGCAGATACCTCCACCTCCCTTGCAAGTATTGATGTAAGATAAAAGCGTGAGAATGTTGAAATTATATCAAATAAAGTAAATTTAAACTTTGATACCAATTGAGGTAGAAGGAAAGAGCGGAAAAATAATTGAACTTTTAAAAGGGTTTTTGAAATTTACTAAAAAAGGTAACAACTTTAAAAAGAGCATTTGACAAAGTTCGTCAAAAAGCTTAGAGCAAATCCTCGTTCATAATTGTTGTCAACAATACAAAATATTCGACTATGTTAAATTTAGAGTTTAAAATGCTAGGTGTAAGTTTAGAGTATGTTAAATGTAAATTTTTTTAATTTATAATACTATTTATCATATATTCAAAAGTTAATTTTTATAAGAGAATAATTAATTTATTTCTTTATCTTTAAAAATAATAGTTTAAACCATGTTAATAATAAAAATATTATGTATTTATATGAGGAGAAAAATCTAATAATTTTATAAATTAAAAATTATACTAAAATTTTACTATTTTAAGAATTACAAATTGCATATATTTTATACAAAAATTTTTATATTAGAAAAAATTTTTATGAAATTGTGTAGATGGTAAGTAAGTTTATATGTCTAAGTTGACTTGAATTCTTGACACTTGGTGCCCTGGTCCTCTAATGGTAGAAAATGTTACATATTCCTTTGTACAATTAAGTGTACTCTCTAACTTTCAAAAATGAAAAACATTTTGTTAATCTCTTTATGGTGTAGCTTGTGATTTTTTAAGACCTTCTAGGCTAGGAGCTAAAAATAAAAATAAGAATGAAGTAAGATGGATGTGGTTAGGTGGGAAAGGTTATTTTCCTCTCCCTTGATGAATCAGGATGCTACTCATTTATGACTGTAAGTTTCATCTTGTTTATAAAATCTTACATGGAAGTAGTTGGCAACCTTTAATTTGTATCTCCACAGTATAACGTATAATTAGGATCACTAATGGAGTTGTATTGTTGCAGACATTATCTCTTCAGGTTTATTATACTAAAAGAATAAATTGCACTAACCATGCCATTTGCAAGGGGTCATACGAATATATTTTAATTATAGGAAATATTACAACTTTTTCCAACTCGTCATTGCCCCTTCTGGTTAAATCTTTTTGGATTCGCCACTCTTTCCCTCCCGTCATAACTAGGTCATTGTGACAAATAATCCATAGACTCTCTCCTTCTCTTTTTGTAACCAACCATAGGCTAACTACCAATAACATTGTTATTATATCATCAAGCTAAAGAAAAAATTAAGGTTGTATTAATTGTCTTCTTCTTAATTAATAGTTGTTTAATTTAACAACTATTAATCAAATTGTTATTATTCATATTTAAGAAAATATAATTTTGTAATTTATAATAAATATTCTTAATTTTTTATTCTTAAATTAAAATATGAGTTTAATTATATATTTTAATATATTCATTCATTTTTTTAACTAATTCTTTTTATTTTATTTTCACTTTTTTTAATAAATTAATTACTTTATCATATAATATTTCAAAATAAATTATTCAATAGACAATTATTATTTTGTCACTATTTCCTTTAATTTAATAAAATATGATATTTCAATTGTAATTAAGTGTTATAAAAATAAATTAGTTTTAAAAAATACTAAAATAATAATTTTATATTTAATTTTTGTATAATTTATTACATCAAAGAACAAAAAAGTAGTAATCAATAATTTTTTTATTTTTAATCAAATGAGAATTTTTAATAATGAAAATTATATATAAAATTGTTAATTTAATTTAATTTAATTAATTATATTGATTAAATCAAAATCGTTAAAATATTTAAAAATGTATTAATTATAATTTGTAATTTAAGTAAATTATATTTAATAATTTGATTATAATTTTAAAAATTTAAAATTATTAAAATAAAATAAATTATTTGACTATATTAAATTTTAAAATTATATTTTAAAGAGATATAAATTATTTAAATAACTTAATTATTTTTACTGAAATTTATTCTTTCTTTTGTTAGCACCAGCAGCACCATTGTCCTCGTCCTCAGCATTTCTCCCAATCCAACGGCGTCTATACCACTAATCACTCTCTCTGTCTCCTCTCTCCCTAAGCCCACTTCAAAGCTCACCTTCTTTGGCTCCAAATTCATTTCTACAACCCAAAGCACACGACTCTCTGTAATGGCCGCAGCAGCCCCTAGTGCCACAACTACTCCAACGGCTGCCACGGTTGTTCCGACGGCGATTGTTGGCGGCGGACGAGTGGGAAGGGCGTTGCAAGAAATAGGTGGTGGCCAAGATTCGTTGGTGAAGAGAGGGGACTCTGCGCCGCTTGATTTTGAGGGGCCTATTTTGGTTTGTACTAGGAATGATGATCTTGATGCTGCTCTTGAATCCACTCCCAAGTCCAGATGGAAGGGTAGGTATTCCTAATAATTCTGGATTTGTTTTGAGGAATTGAGGTGAAAGATATGAACTTTACTGATAATTGAATCAGCATTCATTCCCAGGAAACAAGAAAAATTGAACTAGAGCAGATGAACATCTGCTTGCAAGTAGTAAATGTTCAGCCACAATTATAATGAAGAAAAATAATCTACTGCTTATTGACTAAGCTAGCTAAGTAATATGAAGAATGCTATAAATTGAGGTTCAGATATTGCTGTGGTTGCTGCATTTTGTGGGCCTATGCAAGTATTTGCTTCTCTATTAGGTTCAATGATTGTGATTGATCACAAGTGAAGTGTCGCTCATGACCTACTATTTGAAATAATTTCCTTTTGAATTGCTGAACTTGCAATGGAAATAATTGTGCCTTCTTTGTTTAGATGGTGGTGCAATACCCTTTTGGGCTCTGATAAGTGGACATTGACAATCTAGCAGATTTGGTTTTTGCTGGAGCCATGATTGCAAAGTAAAGTTCCTGGTAATGCTGACCAAGTGCTAGCATATTTTGCTGTTTCAAAGCTCAGTGAGCCTCCTGTTGATGGTCAGAAGGATAACAATCGAGAAGGCTTCACTGCTGCACATGGAAAATGGGCATCTGCAGTAGCTGCAAGATTACATGCTGGAGGGCTTTCTTGCAAAGTAAACTAAACCTCTCTTTCTCTTTTGGGTCCATGAAGCTAGTTTTAGGCATTCTTTCAGCTGACGTGCTTTCTTTCTTGCAACTTTATTTTGTAACTTAAGCTTTCAGTTTGATTGGGATTGGGTGGGCATTAGATATTCATCAAGGGATTCAACCATCATGTTTAGGCTAAATATTAGTCAGTGTGGACTTTAAACTATGCCTTTGGAAGCATTAAGAACTGCAATTTTGGATTAATTCTATTAGAAATTCAGAAGATATCTTACCTCTTTGATGTGTGGGGGTGCTGTGGGGCATCTGGGCTCCACCGTACAACCCAAAAGCTTGAAATAATTACTTTTGCAAGTATACTATACTTAGGATTCAGAAAGAGTTATGAATACAGTCAAGGAAATCTATAAATTTGTTCATGTCATCAGGTTCTTGCCAGCTTTCCTGAAGCAAATGCTGGAAAAGTTGATCTGGATCTCAGCACTTATGCTTGTTGGAGCTTGCCATCCTGGGGCAATTGTTGGAATTGTGGAGAAGGAATTCCACTCAGAGGTAAAGCTGCCTCTAAAATGGAATATAATACACTTGAACTTTAGTTCTTATATAAATTGTGTACAGTCCCAAGTCAGTTCTAAGGTCTAATTCTGGGATGGACTACTTCATAGTCCTTTGATGGGTTGAGTTGGAGCGGATTAGTTTTTTCGTTCTTCAATTCAGTCTATCTACCAATCCACTTGTTTGGGGCTTAGTTAACATTGATGACATGAATTTTTCTTATTTGGGAAATCTGTGTTTGCTAATATGCTAAATCCTGGTTACAAATTCTGTAGACTTATTAACACTGTTTCTGTCATGTAAAGTGTGGAATTGAATGAAGAGTTAACTTTTAAATATGAGGTGGCGATTTTTGGAAACTTTCAAAAAACAGTGAAAACAGAGTGAATAAATTTGTGTGTATATACAGAGCTGCTGCTGCAACTAATTCTTGAATTTCTTGTGTTTTAAGCCTATAACTTACATGTCTGTATATAATTTTCTTTGTGTCCTTCACGATTTGAATTTCTTTGACTTTATATTACTTTGTTGATACAATTTCTGAAACTCTCTGAATTATGGTTACAATTGTTGCTGAGCTTGCATTGAGGTTCCTTAACATGAAAGGTTTCTTGATTTATTTCCCTTAACATTGAAGATTTTCTGGAATTTTCTTGTTGCTTCAGTATTTAACTTTGACCAAAATTACAAATTATCTTTTAACATCCCCTCTCAATTTGTAATTTTGAAATTCTTTTTGAACTTTTCTCTTGTAACTGCTTTGGTAAGAATGTCTGCTGGTTGATCATTTGTGTTGACAAACTGCATTATAACTTCTCCTCTATTAACCATGTGCAATGATGGCTCAGCCAATGCGCTTTGTATATACATTAGATTCCTGTCATGGCTATTACTGACATAATATTGCACTAGATGATTGTTGGATCTTTATCTTAATGTTGCAAATCTGATAGTATTTTTGTAAGCAAATTGCTTCACAAACTACATTAGTAGCTACAGTGTATTCTTCTTCAGTAGATGATAATGCAAATACCTTTTGTTTCTTGGAATTACTACAAATTAGCTTGGTTTCCAAGGTGCATATGTATCCTGATGTGCTTTTTCTCATCTGATGATCCTGCCCAATCACTATCAATAATTCTCAAACTATGCTTTTGCATGTTTGATTCTTAACCTTCTTAGTTCGTTAGATATGCTACAAAATTCTTTTGGCAGCTACATGATGAAGTCAGCTAGGTTTGCTCATGAATCTAGAAACAAGACTTACTGAATGTGCGATATCTGGTCATGTATTTGTCAAATAATGTAATGAACCCACGAGACTTCAATACAGGCTTGGAATTATACTTTGCTCATGTAATCTCTCATTTAGGGGCATCATTGTTGACACTGCTTTACAACTTCACATGTGAAATTTCTTGAGCAAGTCTTCTGCATATTTTTCTTGAGAAATGAAAACTTCTCCTTTATTTTGCTTAACTTGGGTTCCTAGAAAATATTTCATGAGTCCCAAGTCAGTCGTGTCAAATTCTTTTATCATAGCACTTCTAAATTCTTCAATTGTCTCTGGGTTAAGACCAATATAAATCAATCATGCACATATAACCAAACAATAAGAACATCAATGGCACCTCCCTTCTTTACGTAAAGAGATGCTTCACTTGGGCTCCTTTGGAATCCATTTTGCTGAGAATAATTATCAATTGCTATTCCCTGCTTGAGGTGCTTGCTTCTGCCCATATTGAGCCTTATGGAGTCAATAAACTTTGTCCTCCATTCCATTATTCACATAGCTTTCAGATTGCTCCACATACACTTTGTCTAGTTCTCTATTCAATAATCCTGATTTTATGTCTAGTTGAAAAATTTCTAATTCCATTTGAACTGTCAATGCAAGAAATTTTCCAGTTGTCTCCATCTGGACAACTGGTGCTTATCTCTCATGAAAGTCTACCCCAGGTTGATGCAAATAACCTTTTCCAATGAGATGCGCCTTGTTTTTTTGAATTGAGCTATCTTCTTTGAATTATCTTTTGTAAACTGTCCAATCACAAGTTTACTTTGGCATGTCAACCTGCTCCCATGTGTGATTTTTTTGAATCATTTTGATCTCCTCATCCATTGTCTTGTTCCATAATTCTTCTTATGCACCTACTTCAAAATTGTGGTTCACTTGTCAACATTAAAAGATTCATGCAGTTCATTGAGTCTATGCACCTTTCTTTGTGGTGATTCTGAATCTGAGGCAATTTGAACTGAAGATCTCAGGCTTGGCATTTTTGGATTTTCCACTTCAACGGGATCACCATTGCTTGTTGTTGGCTTATACAGATGATATCCTTTAGATTCATCACCATACCCCAAAAAAAGAAACCTTGCTTTCATTTTTCATGGAACTTCTCTCTTTTTTGAGAAGGAATATGAGAGTAAGCTATGCAACCAAAACCTTTGAGATGACCCACCCACAGCTTCCTTTTATGTCATGCTTCAAATGGTGTTTTATTTTGAATTGATTTTGTTGATCAGTTGAGATTGTAGACCGCTGTATTGGTTGCTTCGACCAAAAAATTTTCGGAAAGTTGTTTTCCTTTAGACATGCTTCTTGCCATCTCTATAATAGCGTGATTCTTATGTTATTCTACACCATTTGGTCACAGATTGTATCTCACGGCCAATTATCCTTTCATTCCTTTGTCTTTGTAATACCCTAGGAATGGTTTATAGATAAATTCTCCACCTTGATTTGTTTCTAAGTGCTTTATTTCTTGGTCGCTTTCTCTCTCCAATTTTGCTCTGAATTGAACGAATTTGAATGAAGGCCTCTGACTTTTGCTCCAAAGAATATATCCACATTGTCCCGGTAAAATCATCAACAAACAAAAGAAAGTACCATTTGCTGCTAATTGAAGGAGTTTGAGTTGGCATATCTGCATGTACCAATGCTCTCCATGAAGTCTATGGGAATGAAAGACTATGCATTCTGTTGGTGTTGAATTTTTCTTTGTCCTTGCTGATTCTGTTTTCAATATGTGCCCCTTCCTCCTTTGTTGACAGTTGTTTCTCATTAATTTTGATTCTGGATTGAAATGCTTGCTCCAGCGATTGACTAAAAAACACGATAACTTTCGACAGATCTTTTGTCTTTTCAATAATTGCAAGGCTATGCCCAAATTTGAAATTAAACCTGGTGGAATTTGCTTTATGATCTTCTTTTAATCAATGTTGTCAATGCTGCTCTTGATTTGGTTGACTATTTCAGCAACTCTTAAATAGAAACCTTTGATTCTTTCACTTTCTTTCATAGAAAGGTTATCAAATTTTCTCTGCATATTTTGAAGTTTTGAGCCCTTGAATTCCTTTTGTAATATTTCTCATGCATCTTTGGCTTTTGACACTGAAGATTCTAGGAAAAATAATTTTGCTCACAGCCTGCTGGATGATCCTCATTGCACTTGCATCTCTCCAGACATTTTACTTATATTCTTTCATCTCCATATTTGACCCTGTTGTGGAACTTTCTTCTACTGGTGGTTCTTGATAATAATTAGTGACTACCACAAATTTTGTGCAATAAAGATTGTCTTCTTTCATGAGCTCCAATATTTGTAGAATTCTGAATCAAATATTAAAACTTGACTTTGAGTGTATATGAAGATGCTATTAGGATTATCTGTGGCTAGGATTTTACTAGGACCGGAGTGCACAATTTTTGATAGATGAGTCAAATTTGGGAGGAAAGGACTAAATTGAAACTTTAGGAATTGAGAGAGTCAATCCAAAAACCTTTTTTGGCTTATTATTTGAAACAGAGTCATACAAATTTTTGTACCTAGAAATTGTTTTCAACTATTTTCACGCAAATACTTCTGGTTTTTGGATCAAGGGCGATATACTAACTTTGATACCACTAGAAATTGTTTTAAACTTTTTTCACACAAATACTTCTGGTTTTTGGATCAAGGGCAATATACTAACTTTGATACCACTTGTTGTGTCAAATGCATTATTGGATGAAGTTTCAGAAACTTTAACAAAACAGGGCAAAACAGAGTGAAAAGTATTTGTGTGGATATGTGGGATTGCTGCTCCTGCAAATAATGATTGGATTTCTTGTTTTTTAAGCCTATTTCTTCTTTTTCTAAGGTTACGAAGTCCATGTTTACATATAGTTTTCTTAGCCATCTTCTTCATGAGTCGTATTTCTTTGACTTCATGGGTACAATTTCTAAGTCTCTCAACAATGAATTTATAACTGTTGCTCAACTTGCATGGCAGTTCCTTAGCATGAAAGGCTTCTTAATTTTTCTTACCTTAGAAGATTTTCTGGAATTTTCTTGTTGCTTGATTCCTTAACTTTGACCAAAATTACAACTTACCTTTTGAAAATGTTGTCGGAGACCTGGAGTATAATGCATAATCCATATCTTAGGCCTCATCTAATAACTTAAGTTTTTGGGTTAAACGGTTTCTTGACATGGTATCAAAGCTTTCATGATAAAGTGATCATGAGTTTGAATCACACTATCCTCACATTTCACATGAGGGGGCATTTTGGAGTATAATATATGGTCCATACCCTGAGTTTCACCTAATAGCTCAAAGTTTTTGGGTGGTTTCTGCATATAAGGTTTATGCGATATTTTCAGAGGTTAAATTGGGGGTTGTATGGCTGTTGGTAATTTTTACCTTTAAGGTGTGAGGCTCTCTTGTCTTGTACTGGGGGTAAGATTGAGTATGATGCTGGTAGTTTTTTAATCTTATCAGCGTGATACTAATAAGTTTTTTCAATTTCTATTCCTCTTTGTAATTTATCCAATATATATTGAGTCATACAAAGTTAAATTCCATAGTTAAAATCCTAAAATGTCAATTCCCCAAACTCTAATGAAATCTAGACCTCAACAACCTTAAATCTTCCCTTCGTAGCTTTCCTGCATCAACATTGCTAACTTGAAGTCTGCCGTTATAAGTTACAGTTGTACCAGGAAATGAGCTAGTTTACAGTGCTATTTGTGGTTTCAGGCGTCCAACCTTATTGCAGAACTTGCTTCTGCAGCAGCTGCAGAAAAGGGGATTACAATTGATGCTGCTATGGAAGAAAGATTATGTGCTTATTCCCAGGCTGTTCCCACTTCCCAACAGCTGTTAAAGGGGTAAGGTGTTTCAGCTGCAATATTTATTGTTTTCGCAGATTGGTGATGAATTTTTGTTTGTGGCTATCTATCTTATCACTTAGTTTTTTTTCATAGGAATTCAATAAATTGATGCAGTTATCCATGGTATTTATCTAACAGTGGTTCCATCTATCTCTTATGAAATGAGAACTTTTGTGCAAAACAAATATATAAAGAAATTTGAGGTATCATTTAGTTTAGCTGATTATAATATATGAATCATACATTTTATCTTTTCCTAAATCCAACAACATGGAAGTCTTCTGAATTGAGACCCCTTTTTCTTTTACATGAACCATACAGCTTGGTTGAATATGATGCATGATTCGTGAGTCTTCGTGTAATTGTTAGATCACCATCATGGTCATTATATATTACTCAAATATTTGAAGAAGATAGTTTCTTCCAATTTTGATGTTGGAAGCCTTGTCTCCTCAGCTAGTACCCATTTCTTTGCCATTTTCCCCCGGGAGAATTGAGCCTGGAGTCTAGTTACCATTGGAATGCAAAGAGTCAAGTGAAGAGAGAGTCCTTCCTTTTGTATAGCTAGATGAAAATAGAAATTATAATTCCATCTCTCTCACTAAAACCTTGCAGTTCAAATGGAGGAATGGTTGGTTCTATTCTCTCTCTGAAAAGGCATTCACGGAAGGGAGACCGGATCCTTGTCCTCTGCATGCTGCATGGCTTAAGGAGTTAAAAGTTGTCAAGTTATGCAGTTAAATTGTGCGGTTGTATCTTTTAATTGATGCTTTCTGGAGTGCCTCTCATAACATTATACTAACTATTCGCAGTATGGGGTATTGTAACAAAATGTCTTGTACCTTGGATATTTGTATTTTGATATATGAATCTAATGGACTTAAGTTATCCAAGTTACCAGAAACTAAATACACATTTAGTATAATTTCCTCATTTAGAATCCAACCCTTAATCATTTTCAATATTCATAAAATCATGATACCCAACACAAAAACAATAGGTAAATTCGAGAGTTACATGCTCAACACTGCTAATTAAAATATGGTTATCACATAAGCATGTAATCTAATAAAATAATTAGATAAAATAAGAATTCTTACATAATTGAATAAAGAATTTGGAAATAGTATAGAAAAACTAAGAAATGGCATTCGAATGAAAATTTTGATAAATATGGACCATATTCAACAATAGAATTATTATAGAATTTGGACACCTTAAATTAATTAGAAATAGAAAGGGAATACAAATATCTACTTAATAAGAAAATATAATAAAAATAGACATCAAATAACTTATTTTACCTACAAAGTTAATATAGTTAGAAAAAATAATTACAAATTTATTTTTTTAAATTTTAATTTTTTTTCAATAATCTCTTTATAAATATAAATAGATTAATATAAATATTAAGTCTTTTGTTTTGTCCACTTCATTGTAAAAATGAGAAAACTTATAAGTCAAATAGGTTAATACAGTATTTATCTAGCAAAATTTTTTCCTTAGTTTATTCTTGTCAAATTTTAGATGCACTTTTGAAAAACCCAAATCTTTATTGAAACTTCAGTGAGGTGCTGATCATTCACTCCCAACTTATTTTTGTAAGTACCATTTTAAAGTATAACTTCTACTCTACATTTGTTTTATTAATTTAATAGATTTGATTTTGAATTACTAAAATGTATGAATATTAAGGTGGTAAGTATGAATTATATAATTAAAAAAATTTATATTAGAAATTAATATATATATATAAATTTATAAATTTAATATTTTAAAATTTTAAATTAATATGTAACAGTAGTCTTGTAACTCTTGACAAGAGCCAAAAAAAAAAAAAAAAGTGGCTCAGTTTGTGTGGAAAATCTCATATCAAAATAAAAAAGAACCATTATATATCTAAGACACCGATTTAATATCGTTAGACCCTTTGATTAATAATAAGAAAGCAAATTTTTGCCATTAAAATGTTCAAAATTCACTTTTGGTGAAAATGTAACATGTGAACATGCAACCGAAATGAAAGCCAAAAGAAAAGCACTTGAAACAAAAGGCCATCAAATCTCCGAGCACGTCCCATCAAAAATGTCCAAATAATGGCTATGATACCGTATCAAAGTAAGTGTGGTCATTTTAGTAATGACCAAATTAGAAATAAGTATGTGGATAACAAAGTAAGTGTGGTACCAATAGAGATAAATTGTGCCAATAACATTTATGTCAGTTCAAATATATTCAACATATATTAGCAAATACTTCAATTTAAAGGGGTGATCAAATCAAAATAGATGATGAGAGGAAAGAGAGAAGAATACCTAACTTAATGTATAATAAAATAAAATAACAAAAAAATATATAACTAATTTTGATTATATTATTATTATTATTATATTTACATTTATTAGCTGTTAGTGTCATTGGCTTTATTTAAAGATCTGTCCAATTAGTTTCAATATATAAGCACTAGGTGTAGTTTAGTGGTTCTCAATTATAAATCTTGGATTGAAATTTCTACTTTGAATCTTACAACTCGTATATATATATATATATATATAGTTGTTATGTTTAAACATATTTTCAAGCAAGGCTAACCATCAATGACTTCCAAATGCTACTAATTAGGCAAATGAAAGCACCTAAGTTACCGTTAGTTAAGGGTCCTTGACATAACTCATTGCAATATCTAAAATAACTCATGAGTCCTCCTCTTTTAATGACCAAAAATAAAGTTTTATATTCGAAAAAATATGATTGAAGATTTTTGTTTTTAATCATTTATAATGTATAAGTAAAACGAAATTTGTGAGATGGAAAAAGTTTATTTTATCACTTAGTATATGCCTAGAAAAAAAAAAGGTAAACAAAAATAAATGGTTATAATTTAAAATTTGAAACTTTAGGGACTAAGAGAATGAAAGACATACACTACAGCAATTTCATAGTTAACTTAAAAAAAAGAAAGAGAGAATTTGAGATAATTGTATAAAGTAAGGTAAGGTAGAGAATTCTAAATAGTTGTGAATTGTGAATTGGGGAGACGGATGGCAAGATGTTCATAGATAAGTATAAGATTGATGCATCCAACTTTGAAAATGATCATTTAATTATAGTGGGTTCAATGGTGAAGGTCAAGGTCATCCACCATATAGAAAGGTAACCTTCTTGATTTGATATCTAGATTGGATTTATTCTAGGTCATTGAACTTAGAAATTTGAGAGCATTGAATTGGTCTACTCTATCAATGTCATTGTGAAAAACAAAGACCTTATAAGTTACGTAGGTCAACGAACCAAATTTCAAGGAAATTACTCCTCAATTACTTCTCTTCAAGTCTCGGATGCTTTTTTGAAAAACCCAAGTCTTTCATTAGAAAATCAACATCAATTACATCATCCACATTTCAATATTTACAATGATAGAATGGAGAGAATTTTCTTAATTTGATTCAATTTTTAAGTGACTTAAGTTAATTTAATGTTAAATGCAAGTAAAAATAGAAAAAGATCCAATTGAAATAAAAAAAATAAATTTGTATAGTTTAAAATTATATATATAATATCTTTTAGAAAAAGAGTATAGCATATATAGGATGGAGATATTATAATTATAAACTTGATGGTAGGATGTCCATGGATAAGCATAATACTAATGCATCCAACCTTGAAAATGATTATTTAATTGTAGTGGAATGGTGAAGGTTAAGGTCATCTCCCGTATAGAAAGGTAACCTTCCTCATTTGATGTCTGTATTAGATTTATTCTAGGTCATTGAACTTAGAAATTTGAGGACATTGAATTTGCCTATTCTGTCCATGTCATTGAATTTGTCTATTTGGTCTACCTTTCATTACACGTCATGTGCTGCTGACTCTGCCATCACAAAATTGACTCCTTTTCATCTGCTGTTCTGTACATATGTGCGTGAGGCTTCCTTAATTTTCCTTCTTTGCCTCTTGTTTTCATGTGCACAGCGGGGGCCAAACCCCACACAGACCTGCAGACATAGCTAAGTTAGTTTCTGTTACACAGGATGTTTGAGAGTTAAAGATTGTTTTGATGTCTTAATTGGGGAAGTAATAGTCATAAATACATATTCAAATGTTTCTAAAATTAATTTGTCACCATTGTGAATGTCTAAATGAGAACATGATCTTTGTAAGTGGCATAAACATAATCAAGTTGACTGAGTTGGGAAAAAAAGACCACAGCGTTTTGGTCTCCTCTAAATTTTGATTTTTCTAAGATAATCTCTTTGCATACATATGTATAGAGTAATACGGGCATTGGGTCTTTTCATACCTTGTCATTGTGGATATTAAAGAGCTTATAAATAAAGTCTTGGACACGTTTTTGAAATTAGAGAGGGTAAGTTTTGGACACCCATTTTCTACGAAATGTTTTTCTCAATTTCTTCCTTTCAAGTCTTGGACACATTTTAGAAAATATAAGTCTCCGTTAGAAAGGTAGGCATCTTGATTTGATGTCCGGATTGGATTTATTCTAGGTGATTGAACTTAGGAATTTGAGGGCATTAAACTTTTCTATTCTTTCGATGTCATTGTGGAATTTGAGGGTATAGAATTCTATTTTCTAAATAGTTGTGACTTGTGAGAAGAGGAGGCATAAAGACTTTGACTAAATTGGAGAGCAAAATAAATACAAATTGCACGAATTCTAAACTTGTATGCATGAATCTGCCTTACAAAAATTGAAAAAAAAAAACAAAAGAAAAGAACCGGATTGCCATTATATATGTCCGTGCAACTTTTCTGCCCATAGTGTTTTGCTTTTTTGTTGCATTCAACAAGAAGCCAAGGAATTGGCACTTATGAAGCTTATGAATGCTTTGGTCTTGGAATTTTCTGACTATGTCATTGATTTGTGAGATATTCTAAGGATCATCTAAGAAAATAATTTCTTTCTTATCATCTAAATAATTTTACATACACTATTTTAGTTTTGTAAGTTGTGAAAAAATATTTCAAATTTAAAAAATAAATTGCATTACATTTACATGAAAGTCCCTTTTATATCTATAGTTTACATAATTTGGATAGGTTAAATAACTAAGTTAGATATAAAAGAGAACCAAAATGAAAAAAAAGCAAAAAATGAATTATTTGTTAAAGAAATCATTACATTATATCTCACATGAAAATTCTATAAAATGCTACTATGTATATCTCCCTAAAACTTTATTTCACTTGTCATATCATGATGGCATATGACTAGCCCATTAGATAATAAAATCAAATTAGCCTATTTATATGCTATAATATTGTATTCATATACCAAGCATACCTTAAACTAATGCTTTTGACAATAATTTCCTTAAAATCTATATTTGAGACCTTGACTAGATTGGAGAGCAAAATAAGTTTGCATTAAATTTTTTTGGGCACATGTAGAATAAAACTCACATTCTATAAGTATTTTGAGGAGGCTTGATTTGAATCTTGTTTTTTTTTTTTTTTATGAACAATCAAATTAAAGATGATTGATTGTTTCTGGGGGAAAAAGAAAGATGATTGATTGTTGTGCTATAGCATCTCACAAAAAAAACCAAATTAAAAAAAAATAAAAAGAAATAAGGAAAGAGAAAATATATAGTTTTTCTGCAGTGTCATATGCACGGTAGTCACACACAATAAAACATAAAGTTACAATTAGTGTCTTCATTCAATCTTCCTTGCTAGAAAAAACAAAAAAAGAAGAAGAAGAAGAATGAAAAAAAAAAGAAAGAAAAAAGAAAGTAATTGCCGGCCTGAAAATAAATTAATTGAAAAAAAAGGGCAATTGTGCCATGAGTATCTGGAAAATAAGAGATTGGTGCTAAGGAATCTATATCCGAACACAGAATCTGCAATGCCCCCACATGTTTCAATCACTTTAGACATATCCAATGCAGACCCATAAATGCTTCCATTAAAATGAGTAATCAAAATGGCAAGCGGAGGGAGAGAAGAATACCTATGTTGACTTGATAATCTTTATTTAAAATATTACCCTATGGCAAAGACCTTTTTGATGGATTAGGAGCAGACTCTTGTCTTGGCATGTTTGGCAAGTTGTATAATTAGAATATATTCCCAATTAGAATATACTCTCTGAGTCTCTTGACTTTTATCACACGGCATGTGTTGCTGACTCTGGCGTTATGAAATTGATTCCTTTCCATCCATTGTTCTATATATGCGTTCGTGCCTCGGAAATTAGGATGCAGTGAGTGCAAAAATTAAAAGGTACCTTTCGGATTTGTCTTTTTGTGCTTGTTAATTTGCACGACAATGGAGTTCTGGTTCGCCAGGAAACATGTGTTGTGGGTTCTGATCAATTTAATATGCTTAAGTGGTTATGAGAGTTGCCTGGACGAAGAGAGGTTGGGTTTATTAAGTATCAGGGACAACTTTGAGTCGAATGGGGTGCGGACAGGGATGTGCTTCCTTCCTGGACTGATAATCTGGCGTCTGACTGCTGCAGCTGGGAACGAGTCAAGTGTAATAACACCACAGGCCGAGTGATTGAGCTCTTGCTCAATAACACTGGCCTCGGCCCATTGGATGGGTGGTTTCTAAATGTGTCCTTGTTTCTTCCTTTTGAGGAGTTGCGCAATCTTGACTTGCATCGGAATTGGTTTACCGGTTGCTACCATAATCATGGTACATATTAGGCTTCTTTACTTTTCCTTCTTTGCCTCTTGTTTTCATGTGCACAGCGGATTTGAAACCCACACAGACTTGCGTACATAGCTAAGTTAGAGCATGTTATTCAAGGAATTTCTGAGTTAAATTTTGTTTTAATTTTTTAATTGGAAAAGTTATGATCATATATGGGTTCAAATATTTCTAATATTAACTTGTCTCCATTGTGAATGCCTGAATCAGAACATGATCATTTTAAGTGATAGAAATATAATCATTCTGCATTTATTTAAGGGATTTGTTGCATAACTAAGAAAATTGTTTCTGCAGGTTTTGAGAAGATATCAAATTTGAAGAAGTTGGAAATCCTCAATCTTATGGAGAACAACTTCCAAAACAATATCCTACAGTCCCTAGGTGAAATCACATCTCTGAGAACTCTGAACCTAAGTGGTAATAGATTTGAAGGATCTTTCCTAGTCAAAGGTACTCAGGAATGTATACAGCAACCCCTTTCATCAAACATTTCTTTTTTTATATATATAAATTCATTTAATTATTTTAGTTATTTATCTTTTTTAATTTTAAATTATATTTTTTACTAACAAAAAACATTTTTAAGCAAATCATGAAAAGGAATTTGAACTAGAGCACTTTGTGATCCAAAAAGTTAAACTAAACACTCTCTTAGACATATCCCCCATTCTTAATAACCAAAAATAAAATTTAGATATGACTAAATATGATAATAAAATTATACTCAATAAATATTTTAATAATTTTGCAAAATAAAATTTAGAAGATTTTTAATAAAATTATTTACAAAATTAAATGAGTTGAATTTATTATTATTCAAATTTAATTTTTTATTAAACAAAATTTGATATTAAATTTCAAGACAAATTTTTATCAAACCAATTTGTCAAACTTTATGGGGTCGTTTTTTTTTTTTTCTTTTAGGTGAACAAACTAGAATTTACATCTTAATTTGGTCTCATGAAGTATAAGGTGGGTAAAGTATGGTTTCCTTTTTTACTTTAATTTGGGAATTATGATGCAAATCAAAGTTATCTTTGTTAAACTCAACTGCATTGATGTGTCTAATTCCAAAAATTGTTTTTTTTTTTCCCGTGTCATGAGAATAATTGTTGGGTAACTCAAGTTGCCAAGGAGCTAGTTTTCAAGGGAATAACTTTAAGGTGATCATATCCTTGTGAAGTTGTTATTGCTTATTACAATGGAGTGAAAACTTTTTTATTTTAAAATATGCATGCATGAAATTAGCATGTATATGTCTTTATCTGCCTATGGAACAAGTGTAATCTGTCCTCAGAGTTAAAGGCTATCGAACATCTGGAAACCTTGGATTTAAGCTATAATAATCTCAACAGTCCCCCAAATGTCCAAGGTAAAAGCAACATACAACTCATCAATCTGTATATTTGAGTTTTAGCTCTTTATTCCTTTTCTTTTACTTTATTTAATTTCTTTTTGTTTTTTTCTTTAATTTCATTATATACAATAAGTAGACTTATAAATGTGTACAGAGAAATGACTATTAAACACTCTATGTGTCGCAGATTTTAAGGTGTTGAAGAATTTAATAGTACTGAATCTAAAAGGCAACATATTCAATAGCACAATCATACCCTTTGTAAGTACCCTTACATCACTTAGGGCACTGAATCTTGGCGACAACAATTTGGGGGCATCTATTTCCACAATAGGTATGACAATTCTTTGAATTTAATTTGTTTTGTTTTGTTCTTTTCTTTTACCCTGTAGTTACAGTACTATGCTATCGTAACACACTTTTATTTGTATAATTTCTTTTTGGCAGAACTAGTTTCTTTGGAAAACTTAGAACAATTGGACCTAAGTAACACTGGTCTAAAGAATCTTAAAGGAATTGTTAAAGGTTTGTTAAGATTGCAAAAGTTAAAGGTGTTGGATCTCTCACAAAATAACATTATAAAGAGCAGTTTAAAATCGTTGGGTGCTTTGACTTCTCTAAAAAATCTTGATCTTTCAAATTGTTGCCTAGATGGAGTCTTCCCAGCACAAGGCATGCAAATTTACCATGTAGAGAGTAACTCAAAGAATGAAATTTAGAATTGGTCTTTCTTACTTAATTTATTTTCCCTTTAATATATATCTGTAGATCTAGTAAACTTGAAGAATTTGAAAATTTTGGATCTTTCTGGAAATGATCTCAGTGGTTTCCCAGTAATGTCGGCAGGTATTGCTTGCATATGTAAATTGCCAAAATACTTATTTTCCTAAATCTATTGTTAGTTCAAATTTAACCTCTAATCTTTTTCTTTTTCTCGGTCCTTTCTTTTCTTTCCTTTAATTTAATAGTATAATTTACATTTATTAGAAATTTAATATTTTGTATAAGCTACCCCTAAACTTTGAAATACTTCATATTTTATTTCATATTTAACTATAAAATTACAAATTAAAATTTAATATAATTTTAATTTGTAATTTATACAAATATAAACTATAGATTAAAAAAAATAAAAAGACTAAGAAAAGTATTATTGGGAATTTAATATAATTTCATAATTTATTAAAAAAAAGGAGACTTTGAGATAATCAGTAGAAAGTAAGGTAAAAGGTAAAGAAAGGAATTCTAAATAGTTATGACTTGTGATTTGGAGAGAAAAAAACACTTTGACTAAATTGGAGAGCAAAAACCAGCACATGCTAACTTTTTTTTCTTTTATTATTTTTAGAAATAAATTCACAATTTACAAGTTTTTAAATGACAATGAATTTGAATTTAATTTTTATTTATCCAATCAAACTAAACTAATATAATAAGAGAATTATAAAGAATTTTCAAAAGATGAAAAAAAGAGTACTTTAAGTTAAAAAAATCATTGCACTATAAGAAATTCTGTCTTCTTTTATGTCTATTCTTTTGCGCCACTTGAACTTTACGTCCAAGTCTTTTTTGCTATGTAAAATTACTGTATAAAGAGTAACTCAGACAATGAAATTTCTTTTTGTTTTATTTTTTTCCTATTTTGTCCTAAAAATAAATAAATAATATTGGTAGTTTTTTTCAAAAACTTTTGGAGCTGTAGGTGCTTTTATTTTATACGATAAGTAAACTCATAAAGGCATTTGGTAAAATAACCATTAAATATCCTATGTGTTGCAGATGTTAAGTCGTTGAAGAATTTGATAGTACTGAATCTAGAATCTAATAAATTCAATATCAGCATCCTACCCTTTCTAAGTACTGTTACATCACTTAGGATACTGAATCTTGACTCGAACAATTAAGACGCATTGATTTTTGCAACAAGTATGACAATTCTCTGAATTTAATTTGTTTTGTTTTGTTCTTTTCCCCATGAGTGACAGTACTTTTCCCTTACAATGACAATGAATTAAATTTCTTTTTGGCAAAACTCAATTTATTTTCTCTTTAATATAAATCTACAGATTTATCAAGTTTGAAGAACTTAAAAATTTTAGATTTTTCTAAAAATTATCTCCATGTTTCCCTAACAATGCTAACAGGTTTTACTTGTTCTTTTCCATGGGAATTTTGTGTGTTTAAAAAGAGCAAGTGTCAAAGAGATTCATTTATTTTCTCTTTGATACAAATCTACAGATTTAGCAAGTTTGAAGAACTTAGAAATTTTGGATCTTTCTTCAAATGATCTCAGTGGTTCCCTAACAATGTTAACAGGTACTACTTGTTCCTTTCCATAGGGATTTTTTGTGTTTAAACAGTGTAAGTGTCAAAAAGGTTTATTTAATTCACCTAAATTTATTATTAGTTCAAATTTAATCTCTAATCTTTTTATCCCTCACATCTACTAGAAATTTAATATTTTATATAAGCTACCTATACCTACTTAAGATCCTTATAATTTTGGACCTCTATAGTCAAACATGGCATCAAATTATGAGTTTTTGAATTGAAATATTTTGTCAAATGCTAAATTGGAATTGCATTTTTCTAAATTTTTTTTACGGTTTTAATCTGTTGTTTTTTTTCTTTTTTTATATCTATTTTATTTTGGAGACAGATTTTGGTCATATGACTTCACTCAAAGCTTTATCTTTAGCTGGCAACAATTTGAGTGGATCTTTAGCCCAAGAAGGTAGCTATTAACACTTTACCAATGCACAAAATTTGTCTTTTGTGGTAAATTCTATATATTGTACTATCTTTTGTTTCAGGTTTGTGCAAATTAAAGAACCTTCAAGAGTTGGATCTCAGCAATAATAATCTAAGTGGAATTATTCCATCTTGTCTTGGCAAATTAACATCTCTTAGACTCTTAGACTTGTCATCAAACAAACTTGAAGGGGACATTTCATCCTTTCCAATTGCTACTCTCAGATCCCTTGAGTATGTTGATCTCAGAAATAATCTCTTTTCGGGTCAATTTTCTTTTTACTCAATTGCCAATCACACAAACCTTAAAGTGCTAATGTTATCAAACAATAACCCCAAGCTAGAGGTTCAAACTCACTATTCATATGACTGGCTACCTACATTTCAGTTTAAGGTTGTTGTGATGTCAAATTGTAGACTTAACAATATTCCCCAATTTCTCACTCACCAAACTGACCTGAGAGCCATCGATCTCTCCCACAATAACCTCACAGGAACCTTCCCCAATTGGTTGCTTGAAAACAATACCCAGTTGGAGTTTTTAAGTCTTAAAAATAACTCCTTTGTGGGTTCATTTCATTTATCCTCCAATTCTACCTTTGCCATAAGACAGATAGATATCTCAGACAATCACTTCCATGGAAAGCTTCAACAAAATATTGGCGGTATTATTCCAAATGTAACAGCATTTAATCTTTCGGCAAATGCTTTTAATGGTGGCATTCCGTCCTCTACTGGAAGCATGCCCTATTTGTTCTTGTTAGATCTATCCAGCAATAAGTTTTCAGGAGGAATTCCAGACACTTTGTTAACAAATTCCTCTAATTTGGAAATTTTGCTGCTCTCAAACAATGGATTAAGTGGTGAAGTGCCAAAGCCCAATCAAACTTCATTATGGTCCTTGCAATTAGGTGGAAATCGGTTTACTGGTACTCTGTCAAATTGGATCTCTCATTACCCAAGCCTAGTATATTTGGATATAAGCGGCAACGGCATATCAGGTAAAATTCCTGGCTTCATTGGGAATCTGAGTTTATATATTCTCAACATGGCAGATAACGCGCTTGAAGGAACATTTCCATGTGAGCTATCCATGTCCGGTTTAAACCTTCTTGATATTTCTCAAAACAATCTTTCGGGCACTCTTCCTTCTTGCTTAAATTGGTCATCATATTTATATCATTTGAATTTGGAAGGGAACGGATTCACGGGTACAATTTCAGAAATATTATTCAACTCTTCCGATATGATGACGTTGAATATTGGAAATAATTTTCTGTCCGGTGAAATTCCAACCTCAATTGGGAATTTGCTTCCCAATTTGAGAGTTCTTCATCTAGGAGGGAATAATTTGAGTGGTTTGTTACCAGAAGCACTCTGTCGGTTGAATCAACTAAGCATATTGGATCTCTCATATAACTGGTTCTCTGGATCAATACCAAGTTGTTTTAGCCGCATCTCTTTTGGGAAGGTAATCACACCTAAGTTGGCACAATTTATTTTGTCCTTTTCAACATCTTCCGCGGTGTCCTACAATTTTCAGAGTAATTTGGGGATCTATAACTTCTTCCCTGAGGAAGAAATCTTTTCAGGTGTACAACATGCACACGTTGATTTTGTGACAAAAACTTTATCCAGAATATACAATGGTAGCCTTCTTGAATTGATGTCTGGACTGGATTTGTCTTCTAACAAGCTAACAGGGGAAATACCGGCAGAACTCGGAAATTTGAGCTTGATACTGGCAATGAACTTGTCTCATAATCAGTTGACTGGATCAATTCCAAGAAATTGGGGAAATTTGGGGCAAATAGAGAGCCTAGACATTTCCTACAACAAATTGAGCGGAAAAATTCCATCAGAATTGATTACACTGAACTTCTTAGAGGTTTTCAATGTATCTTACAACAACTTTTCAGGTAGGCTTCCAGACATGAAGGGACAGTTTGCCACATTTGATAACACAAGCTATGAAGGAAATTCATTTCTTTGTGGACCTCCATTAGATATGAGTTGCAGTACTGACTTACCAGAATTGCCACCATCTTCAAATGCAAGCAATGGAAAATGGCATAACATTGTTGATCCTGTGTCCTTTTTAGCGAGTTTCATAACAACCTACCTCCTATACATGCTGGCTTTCGTGGCTGTTCTCTATGTCAACCCTTACTGGCGAAGAAGGTGGTTCATGTTCATTGAGAATTTCATAGATGATTGTCATTTTATAGTTTTTTATACTATTCCTAAATTGTTTTCTAGAGTTGTTAGGAAGCCATATTTTGCTGAATTATTTTGCTAAATTATGTGTACGTAGTTAGTAATACTTTATGCGGCAGTATTGAACATACTTTTCTTGAATTTACTTACTTGTATTGATATTGTTGTGTCATGTGTCATGTTTCTATAAGTATTGAATGTTGGAAAAGAGTTAGATTAGACTAAATATGTATTAAGTTTCTTGTAACTTAAATATTACAACCGAAACACTAGACATTGAATGTGGCATTACATGGTACTTGTTTACATGAAATGTTGGATAACAATCAGTACACTATACCTCGAAGTGTGAGCAAGAACCTCTAGTGCTGTAGTTTACATGGTTACCAACCTTGGGCCTATAGTTAGGCAAGATGCAAAGGGTTTATCTGCTTATTATCTTAACACGTGCGGTGAATTGGAGGAACAGGTTTCGTGTGACGATGAACAGGGCAAACACCCTGGTTTTCCGCAGAAACAACTCCAGAATAGGTTAAAATTGACAGTGAATGTAGCTTGTTGTTGCTGGGCCATGTTGTCACCATTCTTCCATTTGTTTTAGCTAGATTTTTGCTGTATATTCCTTAATGTTTTTCTCAACTCTCAGTCTGAAAATTTTGGAGAAAGGACAGTGTTTGAATGCTTATGGAGCCGACTAATCACGGAATGTGAGAGAGACGGAGAACAAATTTGGCACTGCAATTGTGATGAAATGGGGAGTCTCCTGCACTATGTGATATGGGAATGATCAGATTTTGGCAGCAATTTGTGATGCTAAAGGGTAAAAAGCAGAAAAGGGTATACATTGTAGAAGCCCATTAGGTGCATCAATACCATTATCAATATTTCTGCATGATTCCAAGTATCTATCCTATTTCAATTATATTTAAAGATTTAACTTTCTGTTTTTGAGATGGCCTATGTTGCCAAGGGCAGGAATTACTAAACAATAAAATCTCTAATTATAAATCAGCAAGTGTCTACTCTAGAGCATCTCTGCAAAATAGATCTCAATTTCTGGAGTTCAGGGGAAAAAAAGGACTTTTAAGAATGTTAACTCAAAAAAAGAAGGCAACTCAATTGGTCATGAGAAGTTCCAATGATCAAATTTCATAATGCTCAATATAAGATATGCATGAACTAAGGAAGAGGAGAAGCTTACATGAATTCTTTGAACCAATTTTCGATAAAATCTTTGATCATTCCATCCACTGCCAGATTATGCTATTCAGTGTCTTGCATCGAAGAATCTGGCTACCACCCAAAAAAAAAAAAACAGATAATTTGAGAAACAAAATTAGAAATGCATATGCTTCAATCTTGCAATTTTCCACCAATCTTGCGCACTACTAACTTGGAGCACACTACTAACTTGGAGCCATCAACAACCCTTTTGCTTTTAACAATCATACAATAACATAACTCATGCCTAGGAGCTGGCTTGAGTGCTTGTAGTTGTTTGAGGGGGTCGGTAATCACATATCTGCTACACATATCTCTTGCTGGCTGAACATACTTCAGCCAGAAATCAGAAAGTACGATCCTTAATGAATCCCAGTATTCTACATCTCTGAATAATCTGAATAAACTACTCCCTTTAGGGGACCAAACGTAGAAATCCATCCTATCTCTATCTAGTATTTCCATTAAACCCCGAGCTTGTGGGATATAATGAAGAGGAACCCGTTTCCAAGGTGTTGCCCTACTTATACCACCATAAAAAATGGACACTTTGTCCCCAGCACTCCTCTTGAAGGCAACTCATAAACAAGCCCGCCAACCACCCCGTCTGGAGACGCAGCAAGCCAACTGTTTTCTTTATTGTCCTCACCATACACTTGAAATTCAGGAAACAAAATATTATTTCCTGTTAGCAATTCGTATCTCTCGAGTGCTTCTTCTTATTTGATATTGCTCCAACAGGTAGCCAGGTTACCTGAAAATGGTTCTCGAGCACCAATCTTCTCCAACCAGAGCTGAACCCTCCAGTGAGGCCAAAATCTGATAGCAGCACCATAAGTGCTTGCTGTCAGTTTATGCCTTCATTTTTCTTGCTAGTTTTTGTACCAATGCTGAAGAGCGCTTGATGGGAGCACTGAATAAGTCTCGCCAGTTCAGTTAGGAGAATGAAGCAAATTATCACTTGTCTCATATGGACTATCATAATTTGGAATATCATGACTGAACCTTTCATTAGTAGGATCCAATAAAACCTGGCTTGAATAGTTTCTTCTGCTGCTAGGAATGGGGGCTGTGATAAATGCTCTTATTTTACAGCTATAGCTGTGATTATGATGCAACAGCCCCAAACCGGAGAGGAAGCTAGATGCAAGTCCTTCACTGCCCAAATTAAGGAAATATGGATAAGGAGAAAGAAATAAACTTGTTCAAAAATAACAAGCAATGAACAACCAAATGTGATAGAAGATGTCACAAACTCCTCGCATCTCACTAACAAAATATAATCAGGTGAAGACAATTATAATGATGATCAAAAAATTATCCTCACTAAAGAAAAGAGCATCAAGTTCATCTGCATAACTTTTTCATTGATAAAATATCATAATGATACTAAATCATGTGAAGCCATGTGAAAGCAACCCCATTAGCATAATGAATGTCATTTTAATATTAGGAGCTAATTTGAGTCAAACCTGGTGCTTACAAAATATTATTTCTCTGCAATTGCAGATACTCATGAGAATTTCCCTATGCGTGTTTCAATCAATTATTGTGGTCATCGCTTCTTCACTAATATTGTTGATTATAAGGTTTACAAAGGACCAAAAAAAGGGACTGCTGGATGTAAAGTATAACCTATGTTCGATTCAAAGAGACCACAAAAGTTAGACAACGTGAACAAATAGCTAATTGGAGAAACAAATACAGAGAAGACAACACAAAACAGAAAAAAGAAAAAAAAAGGGACAAAGGCTTCACACCTAAAAATACAGAAGGAAAGCAGGAATAATACAATACCTGAGAGTTGAGGTGGCCTTGGCAATTCTTTGCATATGAGTTCAAAACCAAAATGCCCAATAATCATCCCTTTCTGACAAAACAGCAGCCCCATTTACTTCAAAAAGAGTTTTGGTCAACCCACCTAAAAAAACCAAACCCCAACAAGTAAAAATCTCAAATAAGCAAATAAAAATAGCATTCAGTGAGAATCATAATAATAAAATAAAATAAAATAAACTCAGGAAACCCAGAAATGAGAACCAAAAAAAAAAAAAATTATGAAAGGGATAGATCAAACCCCCAAGAAAAAGCTTCTCCGAGAGATATCTCACTGTATCAAAACCTCTGGCTTATCTGGGACACAACCAAAAAAAGAATCTTTATTGAATTAAATAACGCCTCATGTATACCTTCTCCAAGCATTGTTCACTTCATCTCCACTTACTTTATAAACATATGTACCTACATATATAATGAGCATATTCCTAGTCGATGATTAAAAAGAAAGCGACAAAAAGCATATTTCTGTTAGACTCAGTATATATATATATATATATAATTCAATGTAAGATATAATGCATATCAAGAAAACAAGAGATATAATGGAGCAAATGGGCCAAAATGTGGAGAAAAATATGGGGTTAATCGCAAAATTACTACGCAGATCCCACATATCGAGTCGAAAATTTCAGGACTGTAACATTTTGGGTTAACACAGTCCAGGACATGCCCAGAACGAAAATGTAGTGTTGATTCCAAGCGTCTTCATAACTAAACGAATAGATAATTCAAAATGAAAAACAAAAACAAAAAAGAAACACGGGACATAGTTGAACTAAGAGGTAAATGCGACTATGATTCATGAATGATTTATTTCTGGGGAAAAGCATTAAAAAAACGTTGATGCATTTATGAACAGACATTTATTTTGTGGCATGGGACAGTTTTCTTGGCCCTAAAATCTGAATAACGGCATTTTTTCTGGAACAATAGAGGACACAGCTAATATCTATAATATGCAGTCGAAGCTAGTTTCAATTTATCTCTTTAAGTTAAGTAACGAGTTATAAATTACACGGTATAAAATTATCACTCAACTCTTGCTACTTATTTCTCTCTGGCAATATCCAAATTAGAAGCTGTTACCAAAAAATAAAAAACAACAAAAAGAAGCTCGGCACTTATACTCAAAATGAATATACAAGACAAAAATATATTGTTCATAAAATTTCTTGTGTAAATAGGGAGCATGTTATACATAAAGTTTTAATTAATGTACGGTACAAGCCCCACTCTCAATAGATTGTAAAAGCTCCACTTTCAATAGATTGTAAAAGTGGTACGACTCATGACTAGAACCCTGTAATTTTTTTTAATATTTATTTATACAAATATTCTGAAATTAAAAAAATATATTTTAGGTCTAAATGTTTATAATTTAAGCTCTTTAGGCAAGTCATACTTTGGGGGTCTGTGGTGATACTCATCAACAACTACTTCATGTGTCTGCTTCAGCTTCCTTGGGCAGAAACCTAAAACCAAATTTTCACTAAAAACTTTGGGCAGAAACAAAATTAATATTTTTATAAACAAAGTTAAAGACAAATAAGTTTTTAAATTAAAATACATTATTCTACATTTAAAAATTAAGAAATGAGAATGATTTAACTATTAGTTTTTGATATTAATTAATTTTAATTAAAAAACAAATTGTATAATTATTATCTATTTTATTGTTTAAAATATTTTATTATAGTACATTCAGTTTTATAATTATAAATTTAATCAATTTATTATTCAATTCCATTTCATTTTTTATTGATAAGTGACAAAAAAAAAAGGAAGTTTAACCAGTTTTGACAAACAATTTTTCTTTTTTATTTGGCGGAGGGGACAAACTTTTTCATTAACTTGATTTTTTTCTTTAGAATCCCAATACAGCACAAATGTTCATATATATGAGCAACTTTAAAAAAAATTAAATAAATAATAAAATAAAAATACGAGTGAGTTTCAATAATTAGATTGACCTTGCAAAAGTTTACAAGCAATCATATCAATTTATTAGATCAATGCACTCTTGTGTTTGCCTCTATCATCTCATAAAATAATTATGATCTTAATTACGTGTAATTTGTTAATTTCCTTATTCACATGTATAAATTTATTGATCACTATAATTAACAAGGTAAGTAGCATGAGCTTAGCTATGTATAATTTAGTGAAATTTACCTTCAACTGTAAAAAGTGATTCTCATTGCAGCCATCCAATCCAAGCAGTAGAATCAGAAGTAAGCCAAAAGCACCGGAGAGTTTTGCCATCTTGAGAAAGCAGGAAATAGCA
>JAIRCJ010000023.1:404002-432291 GCA_020883675.1 Bruguiera gymnorhiza | reverse complement strand
AGCTCGCACGAAGCGGCTCAGACACCACCAGCCTTCCGCGCAGCAACCTTGACTCGCTTGGACCTTCCCACGCCATCAGACCGCTGTACTCCCAACAGTTATTGCAGCTGCTAGACTCCACACGCCGTTGTCAAGATAAGTCCCTGCGTTAAAGAATTTTTTTTTTTTTTTGTGTGTCATTCACCAGCTTTGTTTTAGTATGATTTTTTTTAAAATGAAAAAAAGAGGCGTGGGAATTTGAGTAAAAGAGGGTGGGTGTGAAGAAGAAAAAAACAAGGAGGAGAGAGATAAATTAATTGGTGGGTTCTTGAATTTAGATTTGACTAACGAAGCTATTTATTGACTTGTTTTGGACGAAATAATACTGGTTTTTAAGGTTTTCAGCCATTCTGGATGCAACCGTGCTATCTGTTTCTACAAATTCTGTTCCAAAAATATTTATTTATTTTTGTGGAGCTCTGAAGCACAATGGCTGATCCAAAAGGAGCTGACACGCAACCTTTGACGTCTACCACCAGTTCGTGGCAAAGAAGCTCAATGTCAAATGCAAAATTTGATATTGAGAAATTTGACGGTACAAACAACTTCGGCATGTGGCAATGCGAAGTCCTGGATCTATTGTTCCACGAAGGATCATATATTGCACTGGGGCCCAAACCAGTGAATATTTCTAATGAAGATTGGAGCTATGTGAACCGTCAAGCCTGTGGCACTATTCGGTTGTGTTTTGCCAAAGATCAGAAGTATTTTGTCATGAAAGAAATGATGGCCTCAAGCCTTTGGAAGAAGTTGGAAGATAAATACATGACGAAGAGTGTAGAGAATCGGCTCTACCTGAAGAAAAAAAATTTTCGATTACAGTATAAGAGAGGTATGCTTATGATTAAGCATCTCAATAATTTCAACAAAATTTTGGCTGATCTGCAAAATTTAGATGTTGATATTATTAATGAGGATAAGGCATTATTATTATTAAATTCTCTTCCTGAAAGTTATGATCATTTAACCACTACCTTGCTGTATGGAAAGGATGAGGTTAAATTCATAGATGTTTCTAATGCTTTGGTGAATAATGAGTACTGGAAGAAGGATCAGAAGGACTCCAGAGAGTTGACACCAGAAGCATTGACTGTGACCCGAGGAAGAGAAGACAAAAGGAGATATGGTAGATCTAGTGGGCGAAATAAATCTTGCTCAAAATCTAGAGGAGAATCAAGAAGCCTGGCAAAAGATGAATGTGCCTACTGTCACCAGAAAGGGCACTGGAAGAAAGACTGTCCAAACAGGGATAAATCTGCTGCAAATGTTGCAAAGGAAGTTGACGATAAAGAAGATTCAGCTTTCTCAATTTCGCCAACAGATATCCAGGTAGACAAATGGATTCTTGATTCTGGTTGTTCTTATCATATATGTCCAAACAGGAACTGGTTCACAAGCTTTCAAGAGCTTGATGGAGGAGTCGTGATGATGGGTAACAACAACACATGCCAGACAAAAGGAGTAGGCACTATTCGCCTAAAGATGCATGACGGTACAACCAGACGACTGACAGATGTCAGATATATTCCAGATTTGAAGAAGAACCTCATTTCACTAGGGATCTTAGACAACAGTGGATACAAGGTGACCATAGAAGGTGGAGCCTTGAAAGTTGTACGAGGTGCATTCTTGGCAATGAAAGGTACTCGACAGGGAAACCTATATTTCCTAAATGGACATACAGTTACAGGAAGAGCAGCTATTGCTAAAGCTTCTGACAATGAAGCACCTGATTCTTCCCAACTCTGGCACATGCGCTTGGGACATGTCGGAGAGAAGGCCTTGCAGAATTTGGTGAAACAAGGCCTACTGAAGGGAGCCAAAAGTGGAAAACTTGACTTCTGTGAGCATTGTGTCTTGGGAAAAACAGACACGAGTCAAGTTCGGCACCGCCATTCATTCTACCAAAGGAATATTGGATTATGTTCACACTGATGTATGGGGACCGTCAAAGAATTCATCTTTGGGAGGTAAAAATTATTTTGTTACCTTTATTGATGATTTCTCACGTTATGTTTGGGTGTATATGATGAAACACAAGGATGAAGTTCTAGACATATTTCTTCGGTGGAAGAAAATGATTGAAACCTAAATCGGCAGGAAGATCAAGAGACTTCGCTCAGATAATGGTGAAGAGTACAAATCAGATCCCTTCAAGCAAATATGTCATGAAGGAGGGATAATCAAACATTTTACAGTTCCTGGAACCCCACAACAAAACGATGTAGCAGAAAGGATGAACCGTACTCTAGTTGAGAAAGTGCGATGTATGCTTTCTCAATCTGGCCTGAACAAGGCATTCTGGGCAGAGGCTTTGATGTATGCCTCTCATATTGTCAACCGGTTACCTACTTCTGCACTTGATGGGAAATTTCCCAAAGAGGTATGGTCTGGACAACCTGTTTCAGATTATGATCAGATACATATATTTGGATGTCCTGCGTATTTCCATGTTACAGAATCCAAACTAGATCCTAGAGCCAAGAAAGCTATCTTCTTAGGCTTTAATGAAGGAGTTAAGAGATTCAGACTTTGGAATCCTGAGTCAAAGAAGATCGTCCTAAGCCGAGACGTAACCTTTAATGAATCGGCGATGCTGCAAAGGACTACCACAAAAATGGAGAAAGAGAATCAAAACTCTTTCCAACAGGTGGAGTTTGAGACTCCAAAAGAGCCAGAGGAGTATCTTGATGACCAGAAGGATACCTCAGTTGAGGTGGAGGTTCCATCACCAGTACTAGACCAACAATTAGAGTCCATTGCCACTCACAGACAAAGGAGGGAGATCCGGAAACCTGTTAAATATACTGACGTGGTGGCATATGCGCTGCCAGTGACAGAGGATGATATTCCCAACACCTTCAAAGAAGCTATTCAAAGTATGAAGAGTGATAAATGGAAGCTGGCTATGGATGATGAGATGCAATCACTTCACCAGAATTAGACATAGAAATTAGTACCACTTCCACATGGAAAGAAAACTATTAGATGCAAATGGGTCTATGCTAAGAAGGAGTGTGCCTCTGAAAATGGAAGCACCAGATATAAAGCCAGATTAGTAGCAAAAGGCTATGCTTAGAAGGAAGGAATAGACTATAATGAAGTGTTCTCGCCAGTGGTCAAACATTCGTCTATTCGGATCCTATTGGCTCTAGTAGCTCAATTTGACTTGGAGTTAGCTCAACTTGATGTGAAGACAGCATTCTTGCATGGCAACTTGGAAGAAGAAATCTATATGTCCCAGCCTGAAGGTTTCAAAGTCACCGGGAAGGAGAATTGGGCTTGCAGGCTAAACAAGTCACTATATGGCTTGAAGCAATCACCTAGATAGTGGTACAAACAGTTTGATAGCTTTATCCAGAAGCAGAAGTACACACGCAGTCAGTTTGATCATTGTGTTTATCTGAAGAAACTCCAAGATCGTACGTTTGTATATTTGCTCCTATATGTTGATGATATATTAATTACATCTAGGAGCAAGGTGGAGATCGATAGGCTGAAGGCTCAATTGAGCTCAGAGTTCGAGATGAAGGATCTTGGAGAAGCCAAAAAGATTCTTGGTATGGAGATCAAGCGTGACAGAGAAAAGGGCACAGTTTGGTTAACTCAGACTTAGTATCTGAAGAAAGTACTCTAGCGGTTTGGCGTAGATGGTAAGACTAAACCCGTTAGTACTCCATTGGCCTCATATTTCAAACTAAGTGCATTAATGTCTCCAAATATAGATGATGATCGAAGACAAATGGATAATATTCCATATGCTAATGCTGTTGGAGCCCTGATGTATGCAATGGTGTGTACACGACCTGATATTTCACAAGCTGTCAGTATGGTAAGTTGGTATATGCATAATCCCAGTAAAGGACACTGGCAAGCAGTTAAGTGGATTCTACGGTATATTCAAGGTACTGTGGATATTGGCCTGAAGTTCCAGAAATATAAGACGATGATTAATCGTCTAGTCGGGTACGTCGATTCTAATTATGCCGGTGATCTCGACAAGCGTTGATCAACTACAGGTTATATGTTTACTATGTCAGGAGGACCAATAAGCTGGAGATCAACGCTTCAGTCAACTGTTGCTTTGTCTACTACAGAGGCAGAGTATATGGCGATCACGGAGACTTTCAAAGAAGCAATTTGGCTTCATGGGTTGATTGAAGACTTGAGACTTATTTAGGAGCACGTTGAAGTCCACTGTGACAGTCAAAGTGCCATTTGCTTAGCAAAGAACCAAGTTCATCACTCCCGCACAAAGCATATCGATGTCCGGTTTCATTTTATTCGAGAAATTATAAATGAAGGAGATATTCTGCTACAGAAGATTGGTATAGAAGATAATCCTGCAGATATGCTCACAAAGATTGTTTCAGGAATCAAGTTCCAACACTGCTTGGACTTGATTGGTCAACATTTCTTGAAGTTGTGCACCTTCGGGTGCTTGACACCTTCGGGCGTATTGGAGGAACGGTGATCATGTTTGGATGAAGAATCATCGTCAAGGTGGAGATTTGTGAAAATTGACTTCGATTCTTCAGTTCACACCATAGATTCATCAATCTATGGTTCACACTACCGTCCAAAGACTTTTGCAGTGTGAACTTGATGTAGCCGCAACCTACCGTTCACACAAGGAGGTGGCCGTCCAAAGACTTTGCAGGTCATTTGTCTCTTCCTCTTGTAGTATAAATACCTGCAAGCTATGTAACAAAAAAAAATATAGAGAGGAGTAAGGGTGGTGTAGTGTGATCCGGTGTAAGAAAACTTGTAGAGGTTAAAACCTCCGAATATAAAGATTCGTTCCTCCCGTGGATGTAGGCAAATTGCCAAATCACGTTAAATCTTTGTGTTCCCGTGTGTGTATTGTGTGTATGTTCATTAGATCCTAACACGAGTAACTTTAAAAAACAAATTAAATAAATAATAAAAATAAAAATATGAGTGAGTTTCAATAATTAGATTGATCTTTGTAAACATTTGCAAGCAATCATATCAATTTATTAGATCAATGCATTTCTGTGTTTGCCTCTATCATCTCATAAAACAATTATGATCTTAACTACGTGTAATTTGTTAATTCCCTTATTCATAATTGCTGATGGCTCACATCGCGTGTATAAGCTTATTGATCACTATAATTAACAAGGTAAGTAGCATGAGCTTAGCTATGTGTAATTTAGTGAAATTTACCATCAACTGTAAAAAGTGATTCTCAGTTGCAGCCATCCAATCCAAGCAGTAGAATCAGAAGTAAGCCAAAAGCACCGGAGAGTTTTGCCATCTTTGAGAAAGCAGGAAATAGCATCAAATTAGATGACTTCTGTGGGCAATATTTACACTCGGATCAATATAGACGTTTCCTCTCCACTGTCGATTTTAACAATCCTTTTTGCAGCAATTGTAAGGATGGGCCATTACTCCACCATCATTTCTTTGTCCATACGTGCTGAACAGCACTTTCGGTTCAAGCAAGACATATGCAGTCTAAACATATTGGTCATCTTTTTCTGTCGTTCAAAAAATGTGAATTTCGGTTTCTCAATTGTTAGCAAGATGTTCAAACTCGGTTATGAGTGTAATGGTTTCTCTAATAATTCCCTTCTCAATGGTCTTGTTGTGGATGGAAAGCAAACTCAACCTGTGAAATTTTTTGCTGAGACGTTGCCCGAAGGGTATCAACCTGATTTATTTACTCATAGCAGTTTACTCAATGGGTTTTGTGCGCAAGTCCAAATAGGCCGACCTGTGAGGGTATTTGATTTGATGTTAGAAAAGGGCTGCCAATCTATGCTTCAAATGGTGTTTTGTTTTGAACTGATTTTGCTGGCAATCAATTGAGATTGTAGACTGCTGTATTGGTTGCTTCAACCCAAACCTTGTCGGAAAGTTGTTTTCCTTTAAGCATGCTCCCTACCATCTCCATAATAGCGTGATTCTTACGTTATTCTACACCCTTTGAGTGTATATGAAGATGGTATTAGGATTATCTGAGGCCAGGATTTTACTAGGACCAGTGAGCACAATTTTTGATAGATGAGTCAAATCTGTGAGGAAAGCACTAAATTGAAACTTTAGAAATTGAGAGAGTCAATCTGAAAAACTTTTTTGGCTTATTATTAGAAAAAGTGTCATACAATTTTTTGTACCTAGAAATTGTTTTCAACTATTTTCATGCAAACACTTCTAGTTTTTGGATCAAGGGTGATAGACTATCTGATTTTCATGAAACTTTAGCTGCAAACTCTCGACAGTGTGCCCTTTAGATCTAACTTTGATACCACTTGTTGCGTCAAATGCATTATTGGATGAAGTTTCAGAAACTTTAACAAAACAGGGCAAAACAGAGTGAAAGTATTTGTGTGGATATGTGGGGTTGCTGCTCCTGCAAATAATTATTGGATTTCCTCTTTTTAAGCCTATTTCTTCTTTTTCTAAGGTTACAAAGTCCATGTTTACATATAGTTTTCTTTGCCATCTTCTTCATGAGTCGTATTTCTTTGACTTCCTTCATTGGTACAATTTCTAAGTCTCTGAGCAATAAATTTACAACTGTTGCTCAGCTTGCTTGGCAGTTCCTTAGCATGAAAGGCTTCTTGATTTTTCTTACCTTAGAAGATTTTCTGGAATTTTCTTGTCGCTTGATTCCTCGACTTTGACCAAAATTACAAATTACCTTTTGAAAATGTTGTTGGAGACATGGAGTATATAATACATAATCCATATCTTAGGCCACACCTAATAACTTAAGTTTTTGGGTAAAACGGTTTCTTGACATGGTATCAAAGCTTTTATGATAAAGTGAATTACACTATCTCACATTTCAGTTTTTGGGTGGAATAGTTTCTTGACAAACATCATTTTTGCTATTTTTGTAGTTCTATCATTCACTTCTTGCAGAAGCCTGGCTTTTGTAGTTTTATTTCAAGAGTCAACTTGGTAGTTGGAGTAGCTTGGTCTATTTTTATTTTGATTAGATTTCTTGTTAGGCAAATTTTCTGTTCCAAATTAATTAAGGTATCCAAATTCTATAATAATTAGAAGTGTTGATGGTCTCTGCATAAAAGGTTTATGCGATTTTTTCGGAGGTTAAATTTGGGGTTTTCTGGCTGTTGGTAATTTTTACCTTTAAGGCACGAGGCTCTCTTGTCTTGTACTGGGGGTATGATTGAGTATGATGCCGGTAGTTTTTTAATCTTGTCACCGTGATACTAATAAGTTTTTTCAATTTTTATTGCTCTTTATAATTTATCCAATATATATTGAGTCATACAAAGTTAAATTCCATACTTAAAATCCTAAAATTTCAATTTCCCAAACTCTAATAAAATCTAGACCTCAACAACCTTAAAGCTTCCCTTTGTAGCTTTCCTGCATCAACATTGCTAACATGAAGTCTGCCATTTTAAGTTACAGTTGTACCAAGGAATGAGCTAGTCTACAGTGCTATTTGTGGTTTCAGGCGTCCAACCTTATTGCAGAACTTGCTTCTGCAGAAAAGGGGATTACATTTGATGCTGCTATAGAAGATTATGTGCTTACTCCTGGGCTGTTGCCCACTTCCCAATGGCCGTTAAAGAGGTAAGGTGTTTCAGCTGCAATATTTATTGTTTTCGCAGATTGGTGATGAATTTTTGTTTGTGGCTATCTATCTTATCACTTAGTTCTTTTCATAGGAATTCAATAAATTGATGCAGTTATCCATGGTATTTATCTAATAGTGGTTCCATCTATCTCTTATGAAATGGGAACTTTTCTGCAAAACAAACATATAAAGAAATTTGAGATATCATTTAGTTTAGCTGATTATAATACATGAATCATACATTTTATCTTTTCCCGGATCCAACAACATGGAAGCCTTTTAATTTGAGATTTCAAATACATGAACCATATGGCTAAGCTGAATATAATACATGATTAGTGAGTCTCCATCTAATTGTTAGATCACCATCATGGTCATTATACTTCACTCAAGTATTTGAAGAAGATAGTTTCTTCCAATTTTGATGTTGGGAGCCTTGTCTCCTCAGCTAGTACCCATTTCTTTGCCATTGTCCCCCCGGGAGAATTGAGCCTAGAGTCTAGTTACCATTGGAATACAAAGAGTCAAGTGAAGAGAGAGTCCCTTCCTTTTGTATAGCTAGGTGAAATTAGAAATTCTAATTCCATCTCTCACTAAAACCTTGCAGTTCAAATGGAGGAATGGTTGGTTCTATTCTCTCTCTGAAAAGGCAATCGTGGAAGGGAGACCGGATCCTTGTCCTCTACATACTGCATGGCTTAAGGAGTTAAAAGTTGTCTGGTTATGCAGTTAAATTGTGCAGTTGTATCTTTTAATTGATGCTTTCTGGAGCGCCTCTCATAACATTATACTAATCATTCGCAGTATGCAGTATTGTAACAAAAATGTCTTGTACCTCGGATATTTGTATTTTGATATATGAATCTAATGGATTTAAACTATCCAAGTTGCCAGAAGCTAAATACACATCTTGTCTAATTTCCTCATTTAGAATCCAACCCTTTCTCATTTTCAATATTCATAAAATCATGACACCCAACACAAAAACAATATGAAGATAATAGGTAAATTCAAGAACTATATACTCAACACGGTCAATTAAAATATGATTATCACATAAAAATGTAATTTAATAAAATAATCAGGTAAAATAAGCCTTCTTACATAGTTGAGTAAACAATTTAGAAATAGTACAAAAAAAATTAAGATTGGTCTATGAAATATTTGACAATAAAAGTATTATAGAATTTGGATACTCTAAATTAATTAGGAATAGAAAAATCTGTCTAACAAGAAAATATAGTAAAAATAGATATAAGTTAACTTATTTTAATTATAAAGTTGATTTAGATAGAAAAAATGACTACAAGTTTATTTCTTTAAATTTTAATTTTTCTATAATAATATCTCTATAAATATAAATAGATTAATGTAGACATTAAGTCTATTTTTCTATTCATTCCATTGTGAAAAATTAAAAAACTTATAAGTCAGGTAGGTCAATGAAACAATTATCTAGCAAAATTATTTCCTTGGTTTCTTCTTGTCAAATCTTAGATATGTTTTTGAAAATCCCATGTCTCAATTGGAACATTAGTGTGGTGTCAATCATTCACTTGTAACTCATTTTTCTAAGTAGCATTTTATTTTGTAGTTGGAGAAAAATATTTTAAATTTACAAAATAAACTCCATTATATTAACATGAAAGTTCTATTTATATTAATAATTTTCATGATTTCATTGGGTTAAATAGTTTTCCAGGGAACCAAAATAGCAAAATAATGTATTATTCATTCTAAAGATTATTGCATTATATTTTACTTCAAAAGTCTATCATATTACTTTATATCTTATCAAAGAGGATAATTTTCTAAAACTTTGCATCACTTACCATGTTTGAGGACAACTTAACAATTGAAAATTTCTTACTCTTATTTATAGTTATTAAAATGTCAAAAAAAGAAAAAAAGAGTGTGATAGAAATGATAATATTTAGATGGATATGTGTAATCATTTTAGTAGTGACCAAATTAAAAATAAGTATGTGGATAACAAAGTAAGTGTAGTACCAATAGAGATAAATTGTGCCAATAATGTTTACGCTAGTTTAAACATATTCAACATATATTAGCTAATATTTCAATTAAAAGGGGTGATTAAATCAAAATAGACGATGAGAGGAAAGAGGGAATAATACCTAACCTAATGTATCATAAAATTAAATGACCAAAAAAATATATGTAGCTAATTTTAATTAAATTTGAAATTAAAATTTTATTCTTATTTTTATATTTACATTTATTAACATATTTATTAGTTGTTAGTGTCACTAGCATTGTTTAGGGACTTGCCCGATTAATTTCAATATATAAGCACTAGGTGTAGTTTAGTGATTATCAATTATAAATCTTGGGTTGAGATCTCTACTTTGCATCCTAAAACTCATATATATATAGTTGTTGTGTTTAAATATACTTTCAAGCAAGGCTAACCATTAATGACTTCTAAATGCTATTAATTAGGCAAATTAACACACCTAGGTTTTGAAAAAATATGATTGGAGATTTTTGTCTCTAATCGTTTATAAGGTGTGAGTAAAATGAAATTTTTGAGATGAAAGAAGTTTATTTTATCACTTAGTATATGTCCAAAAAAAAAAAAAAGTAAACAAAAATAAATGGTTATAATTAAAAGTTGAAACTTTAGGGACTAAGAGAATGAAAGGCGTACACTATTGAAATTTCATAGTTAACTTTAAAAAAGTAGAGATTTTGGGATAATTGTAAAAAGTAAGGTAAGTTAGAGAATTCTAAATAGTTGTGACTTGTGAATTGGAGAGACAAAAATATTTTGAGTAAATTGGAGAGCAAACTAAGTACTTATTAATTTTAAATTTTTTAGTGTATTTAGAAATAAACTCATAATTTACAATCCTTTGAAAGACAACATGATTTCAATTCAATTTTTTTTTTTTACACAATCAAACAATACTAATATAAAAAGAAACTTATAAAAATAGGTATTAACATAAAAAAATTTTACAAGCTAAATTAATTATTATAAAATTTGGATGCCATAGATTAATTAGGAAAAAAAAATTGTTAGATAAGAAAATCTAATTCAAATGGACATAAACTACAAGTTGACTCTATCAAGAAAAAAAATCACAAGTTTTTTCTTTTAAAATTTTATTTTGCTTTTAATATTATCTCTTTATATATACACACACATAGAGTACTATAGACATGGAGTCTTTTTGAGCCATTTCATCATGGAAATTAGAGAGCTTATAAGTTATATAGGTCAATGATCCAAATTTTTAAGGATTTTTTTTCTTCTTCAATTTTTTCCTAATATGCCTTAGATGTGCTTTTGAAGAACACAAGTCCATTTTAAAACATAAACATTAGTTCTAGCATCCATGCTTCTTGTCAAGGTCATCCTTAAACATGAAACTAGAAGTGAAACTCATTTTTACAAGTGTTTTCATTTTGTAATTGGTAAAAAAATTTCAAATTTACAAAATAAACCCCATTATGTTTACATTAGAGTCCTCTTTATATCAGAAGTTTCCATCACTTTGTTAGGTTAAATCAGAGTGCATCTAGAAAATCTTGTTAGTGGGGACAATATATATTTACACATATATGTAAAAAAAGATGTGATTATAATACCTCTAAATACTAAATTGCATCAATAATGTATAATTTTGTTAATGGTAATAACTATAATACTTTGACTAGACTATCTCTAAATATTTATATTATGATTCAAGATTGAGGAAGACTAAAGATGCATGTATAATAAATGAATCAATATTATTTTCTTGTAAACAAAATTTCATTCAAAATAGTGACTATGAATTTCCAGTTTAGAGATTAATTATACAAAATATATATTGCAAAATACTATTGTACCAAAAAACATTTAAAAAAAAATTCAGTTTTGTAAAAGTGAAGGATATATTTTAAAAAAACATTTTTTTCTTATATGATTTTCCAAATGAACGAGGCAAACATCAATTTTTAGTGGAGACAAATACAAAAATTAATATAACTTCCTTTCTAAATTTTAATTTTCAGTGCCCCCCTTCCCTCTCTTTAGTAAAGAGTGGATCTACCCTTAGTTTAAATAGCTAAGTTAGATATGTAAGAGAATCAAAATGACAAACAAAATTATTATTTGTTAAATAGATGATTGCATTACACTTTGCTTTAAAAGTCTATTAAAATAGTTTATATCTCATCAAAGAGGAAAATTCGCTAAAACTTTATTTCTCCATGGTGGAGGACAGCTTAGCAATTGAAAATTTCTAACTTCTAACTTTTATTTACAACTATCCAAATATCTATTATTTGTGATTAGTCATTAGCTATGCTTGAGGACCTGCTTGACTAGGGTTAATGTCAATAATATTTAGTGGTTTTTATTAAACTGAGTTTATTGTCTTCACTATAAGTTAATATTCTTGCAATATTATTTTGTGTCAAAAAAAAGTTTACTTGTTGATGGTATATATGCATAGGATGTCGTGTGACAAGTGCAAGTTGATCTTGGAACTAGCTAGCAAACAAAATACCAATAGAATTTAGAAATTTGAGCTGATTCAAGCATTGAAATTGTCAATTCTATCCATTTAATTGTGGATAATAGAGACCTTATATGTTATGTAGGTCAATCAATCAAATTTCTAGAAAATTATTCCTCAATTACTTCCCTTCAAGTCTTGGATGCATTTTTCAAAAACCCAAGTCCTTCATTAGAAAATCCATTACATCATCCACATTTCAATATTTATAGTGATAGAATGGAGAAATTTTTCTTAACTTGATTCATTTTTAAGTCAATTAAGTTAATCTAATGTTAAATGTAAGTAAAAATTCAAAAAAAAAAAAACGATTCAATAGAAATTAAAAAAAAATTGTGTAGTTTTAAATTATGTATATAATATCTTTTAAAAAAAGAGTATAGCTAATATAGGATGGAGATATCATAACTATAAACTTGATGGTAAGATGTCCATAGATAAACAGAATACTGATGCATCCAACTTTGAAAATGATTAATTAATTGTAGTGGGTACAATGGTGAGGGTCAAGGTCATCCCCCTGTTGTTATGTACATACATGCGTACCTTGGAAATTAGAAAAGTGTGTGCAAAAATTAAAAGGCATTTTTCAGGCTTCTTTACTTTTCCTTCTTTGCCTCTTGTTTTCGCGTGCACAGCGGGTGCCAAAACCCATACAGACCTGCAGTCATAGCTAAGTTAGTTTCTGTTACACAGGATGTTCGAGACTTATAGATTGTTTTGATGTCTTAATTGGGGAAGTAATAGTCATAAATACAGACTCAAATGTTTCTAAAATTAATTTGTCACCATTGTGAATGTCTAAATGAGAACATGATCTTTGTAAGTGGCAGAAACATAATCAAGTTGACTGAGTTGGGAAAAAAAGACCACAGCGTTTTGGTCTCCTCTAAACTTTGATTTTTCTAAGATAATCTCTTTGTATACATATATATATAGAGTAATACGGGCATTGGGTCTTTGCATACCTTGTCATTGTGGATATTAAAGAGCTTATAAATAAAGTCTTGGACACGTTTTGGAAATTAGAGAGGTTGAGTTTTGGACACCCATTTTCTACGAAATGTTTTTCTCAATTTCTTCCTTTCAAGTCTTGGACACATTTTAGAAAATATCCAAGTCTCCGTTAGATCAAGAACTTCAGTTTCATCATTCATGCTTCAAAGTCAGGGTCTTCTTTGAACAAAAAGTTAGAAAATGAGACGTTAATTGCAATAAGAAGTTGCATCTCACAAGTTAGAACTTATTTTTACAGGCAGAGTTTTAGTTTTATAATTGGTGAAAAAATATTTTGAATTTACAAAATGGATCTCATTATATCTTTATGAAAGTTTTCTTTATATCAATAATTTTTATGATCTTGTAAAGTTTGAGGGACAAGATTGACTCAGTCATGAAAAAAAAATTACAGTGTTTACTTTTCTCTCAATTTTGAATTTTCTAAAATAATTTCTGTTTAAACATATTATGGAGGAATGGAGACATGGGGTCCTTTCAAACCATGTCATTGTGGAAATTAGAAAGTTTATAAGTCAAGATTTTAGACACACTTTGGAAATTAGAGAGGTTATAGGTCAAGTCTTGGACACTCATTTCTAGAAAATGTTTTCCTTAGTTGCTTTATTGTCATATTGTGAAAGGTATACTTCTCATTTGGTCTACCTTTTCTTGACACAGCATGCAGAGCTAAGTCTGGCAGTACAAAATTGACTCCCTTTCATGTGTTGTTCTATATATACCTACTTCAGAAATTAGAATGGTGTGTGCAAAAATTAAAAGTTACTTTTCAGATTTTTCTTTTTGCGCTTGTTAATTTGCATGACAATGGAGTTCTGGTTCGCCAGGAAACATGTGTTGTGGGTTCTGATCAATTTAATAGCTTAAGTGGTTATGAGAGTTGCCTGGACCAAGAGAGGTTGGGTTTATTAAGTATCAGAGACTACTTGAAGTCAAGTGTAATAGCAACACAAGCCGAGTGATTGAGCTCTTTCTCAATAACACTAGCCTCACACCAGATCATTATGTTCGTGAAAGAATTTGGTCTTTAAATGTGTCCTTGTTTCTTCCTTTTAATGAGTTGAACAATCTACACTTGAATCAGAATGGGTTTACCGTTTGCTACCAGAATCATGGTACATATTAGGCTTCTTTACTTTTCCATCTTTGCCTCTTATTTTCATGTGCACAGTAGGTTCCAAGCCGGAAACAGACTTGCAGACATAGCTAAGTTAGCTTCTGTTACACATGAGATTTCTGAGTTAAAAATTGTTTCAATTTCTTAATTGGGAAAGTCATGATCATATATTAGTTCAAATGTTTCTAAGATTAACTTGTCTCCATTGTGAATGCCTGAATTGTAAGTGGCAGAAACATAATCGCATTTATTCAAGGGATTTATTGCATAACTAAGAAAATTGTTCTTGTAGGTTTTGAGAAGATATCCATTTTGAGGAAGTTGGAAGTCTTAGATCTTACAGCCAACAACTTCCAAAACAATATCCTACAATCTCTAGGCGAAATTAGAACTCTGAGGATTCTAAACTTAAGTAACAATGGATTTGAAGGATCCTTTCCAAACAAAGGTACTCAAGAACATATATAGTATCCTCTTTTATTAAATCTTTTTTTTAATAAATTTATTTAATTATTTTACTTATTTATCCTTTTTAACTTTAAATTGTAATTTTTGTGAGCAAAAAATACTTTTAAGTAGATTTTGAAAAAATTTGAACTAGAGTAATTTGTGATTCAAAGAGTTAAACCAAATGCTTTTTTAGACATATCTCATAATTATATCTCAAATAACTAACAAATTCTCCTCTCTTAATGACTAAAAATAATGCTATAATAAAATTTTAATAATTTGACTAGAAATATAATAATAACATGGTCAATAAATATTTTAATAATTTTTTAAAATACAATTTAGAAGATTTTTAATAAAAATATTTACGAAATTAAATAAATTGTGTTTGTTATTACTCAAATTTATTTTTTTTATTAAACAAATTTTGATATTAAATTTCAAGACAAAATTTTATCAAACCAATTTGTTAAACCTTTGAGGATGAGATGCTGGTATTATTTTGTTTTAGTGCTACCCAAAGGGTGGGGTGGCATTGGCAAGCATCTACTTTCAAATGAAATACAGTTAAAACACCAATGGCCATACCCATATAGAAGGCAATCACTTCTCAACCACACATAACCCTCTCTTTCTAACTTACTTCATTTTTTCCTCTTTTTCAAGAGGTGTTAGGTAGAGACATTAGAAGTTTCCTTGGGATATTTATTTCTCCTTTCTCTATCAAACCTTATGTTAAATATTAATTTATTGTTACTTTTAATTATTGCACTCAGCTACCCACCAACATCACACGTCTGATCTATTACGGGCTCCCCTTGGACTTTGGATTTCTTTTCTTACTAGAAATATATTTCTAGTAAGTTTATATTAAAACATAAAGTTAGTAAAATGAAATTTATATTATAACATTGTATCATAGCAGTAATATACCAAATAGCTGCACAATATTGTAGGTAACAACATTTGTGGGTTTTTTTTTTTTCCTTTTAAGCAAACAAACTAGAATTTGCATCTTAGTTTGTGGATTTATATTGAAGCTATTTTTGTTGCATGATGTAAAGGCCACCAACAGTCAAAATGCCAGTGAATTTAAGGCTTAACTACATTGATGTGTTTGATTCCAAAAATTGTTTCTTCCTATGTCATGGGAATAGTTATTGGATAACTCAAGTTGCCCAAGGGGCTAGTTTTCAAGGGAATAACTTGAGGTGATCATATCCTTGCGAAGTTACAGTTGCATATTATAATGGAGCAAAAGCTTTTTTATTTCAAAATATGTGTGCACGAAATTAGTACATACATATTTTTATCTTTCTATGGAACAACTGTTATTTGTCCTCAAAGTTAAAGGCTATCAAACATCTAGAGACCTTGGATTTAAGTGATAATGGTTTCAGTGATCCCCCAAAGGTCGAAGGTAAAGACAACATATAACTCTTCAATCTGCATGTTTAAGTTTTAGCTCCTCATTCCTTTTCTTTTCCTTTCTTTAATTTCTTTTTGTTTTTTTTTCTTTAATTTCATTCTATACAATAAATAGACTCATAAATGCATTCACAAGAATAACTATTAAATACTCTATATGTTGCAGATTTTAAGTGGTTGAATAATTTGATAGTACTGAATTTAAATGACAACATGTTCAGTAGCAGCATCCTACCCTTTGTAAGTACCCTTACATCACTTAGGACACTGAATCTTGGCTTCAACAGTTTAGGGACATCGATTTCTGCAACAGGTATCTCAATTCTCTAAATTTAATTTCTTTTGTTCTTTTCTTTTCCCCTAAAGTCACAGTATCATGCTGTTGTAACACACTATTTTTTTCTTTTTTTGTTTTTTAAAATTCTTATTGGTAGAACTAGCTTCTTTGGAAAACTTAGAACAATTGGACCTGAGTTACATTGGTTTAAAGAATCTTGAAGGAATTGTTGATGGTCTGTCAAGATTGCAAAAGTTAGAGGTGTTGAACCTTGAAGGAAACACCATCACGAAAAGCAGTTTAAAATCATTGGGTGCTGTGACATCTCTGAAGAATCTTTGTATTGCAAATTGTGGCCTGGATGGAGTCTTCTTAGCACCAGGCATGCAAATTTACCACATAAAGAGTAAATTAAACAATGAAATTTTGAATTAGTCTCTCTTACTCAATTTATTTTTCCTTTAATATAAACCTACAAATTTGAAGAATTTAGAAATTTTGGATCTTTCTGTGAATAAGCTCAATGGTTCCCTAGCAACACTAGTAGGTACTACTTGCTTTTTTAATTCCTGTGAAAAGGTTTCATTTAATTTATGTGAAAATTATGAAAATCCTTATTTCTTTGAATTTATTGTTAGTCCAAATTTAACTTTTTTTTTTTCTGTCTTTTCATTTCTTATCCTTTATATTTATTAGGAATTAAATATTTTGTATAAACTACCATTAAACTTTGAAATACTTCATATTTTATATCATAGTTAACTATGACATTATAATTTAAAATTTAATAGAATTTTAATCTGTAATTTATATAAATTTTTAATAATAATTATAAATTCTTCTTTTCTAATATTTGTAGTTTATACAAATATAAGTATAAATTAAAGAAAAATGAAAGGACTAAAAGAAATATTATTAGAAATTTAATATAATTTTATAATTAACTTTAAAAAAAAGACTTTGAGATAATTTGTAGAAAGTAAGGTAAAAAAGAGAACTTGTGACTTAGGAAGACAAATAGACTTCCCTTTGTAAGTGCCCTTACATCACTTAGGACACTGAATTTTCTCAACAACAATTTAAAGGCATTTATTTCCGCAAGAGTTATTGCAATTCTCTGAATTTAATTTTTTTCATTATTTTCTTTTCCCCAAGAGTATCAATACTTTTCCCTTATAATGGCATGAATTTAATCTCTTTCTAGCAAAACTCAATTTATTTTTCCTTTAATATAAATCTGCAAATTTAACAGGATTGAAGAATTTAAAAATTTTGGACCTTTCTACGAATGATCTTAGTGGTTCCCTAACAATGCTAGCAGGTACTACTTGTTCTCTTTCTCGAGGATTTTGTGTGTTTAAAGAGAGTAAGTGTTGAAACGGTTCATTTAATTCATGTGAATTTATTATTATTGCAAATTTAATCTCTAATGTTTTTCTTTTTCTTTGTCTTTTCTTTTCTTTCTTTCAATTTACTAGTATCTTTTACATCTACTAAAAATTTAATATTTTGTACAAGCTACCCATGTTTATTTAAGATCCCTATAATTTGTATTTTTAAAATTGTCTTACTAAATACCTTTTTTTTTTACCCTTATAGTTTCTTTTAATATTGCCCCCATAAACTTTTTTCTTCTCCAAAATCTCATTAAATTGTAAGTACCTCTTGTTTATAAAAGCATTCCTTGCTTTTCCTTGTAAATAGAGAACCTTTTTGGTAATAAACATTGTAAAATATCGATTATACAATAACATAAAAATATATCATTTTTTATTTTTCTCTTTGTGTATTATTTTTATTTTTATATTTTTGCATGTAAATTTGCCTTAAGAAAAAAAAAATTCTTGACCACCACTATTTGTGTCCATGTAGTTTCTCTACTAATATTCTTTTTCTTTTCAACTACTAATATTTTTTCAAATACTAAATTGGAATTACATTTTTTTGAATCTTTTTACAATTTTAACTTGTTTTCTTTATATGTTTGTTTTATTTTTGGGATAGATCTTGACCATATGACTTCACTCGAAGCTTTATCTTTAGCTGGCAACAATTTGAGTGGATCTTTAGCCCAAGAAGGTAGCTATTAACACTTTACCAATGCACAAAATTCGTCTTTTGTGGAAAATTCTATATATTGTACTATCTTTTGTTTCAGGTTTGTGCACATTAAAGAACCTTCAAGAGTTGGATCTCAGCAACAATAATCTAAGTGAAATTATTCCATCTTGTCTTGGCAAATTAACATCTCTCAGACTCTTAGACTTGTCATCAAACAAACTTGAAGGGGATATTTCATCCTTTCCAATTGCTACTCTCAGCTCCCTCTAGTAAGTTGATCTAAGAAATAATCTCTTTTCGGGTCAATTCTCTTTTTACTCAATTGCCAATCACATAAACCTTGAAGTGTTGATGTTATCAAACCATAGCCACAAGCTAGAGGTCCAAACTCACTATTCATATGACTGGTTACCTACATTTCAGCTTAAGGTCATTGCAATTGCAAATTGTAGACTTAACAATATTCCCCAATTTCTCACTCACCAAACTGACCTAAGAGTCATTGATCTCTCACATAATAACCTCACAGGAACCTTCCCCAGTTGGTTGCTTGAAAACAATACCCGGTTGGAGTTTTTAAGTCTTAGAAATAACTCCTTTGTGGGTTCATTTCATTTATCCTCCAATTCTAGCTTTGCCATAAGGCAAATAGATATCTCAGACAATCATGTCCATGGAAAGCTTCAACAAAATATTGGCAGTATTATTCCATATGTAGAAGCATTTAATCTTTCGACAAATGCTTTTGATGGAGGCATTCCATCCTCTATTGGAAGCATGCCCTATTTGTCCTATTTAGATCTATCCAACAACAAGTTTTCAGGAGGAATTCCAGACACTTTGTTAACAAATTCTTCTTTGAATTTTTTGCTGCTCTCAAACAATAATAAAAGAGGTGAAGTGCCAAAGCCAAAGTCCAATAAAACTTCATTGGGGTTCTTGCATCTAGGTGGAAATCGGTTTACTGGTACTCTGTCAAATTGGATCTCTCATCACCCAAACCTAGAATATTTGGATATAAGTGGCAACTTCATATCAGGTGAAATTCCTGGCTTCATTAGGAATTTGAGTTTATCTATTCTCAACATCACAAATAATGTGCTTGAAGGAACATTTCCGTGTGAACTATCCATGTCCAGGTTATTCCTTCTTGATATTTCTCAAAACAATCTTTCAGGCACTATTCCTTCTTGCTTAAATTGGTCATCAAATTTAAATCATTTCAATTTGGAAGAGAACGGATTAACGGGTACAATTCCAAAAACATTATTCAACTCTTCTGATGTGATGACGTTGAATATTGGAAATAACTTTTTGTCTGGTGAAATTCCAACATCAATTGGGAATTTGTCCTCTTTGAGAGCTCTTCGTCTAGGAAGGAATAATTTGAGTGGTTTGCTACCAGAAGAACTCTGCCGGTTGAATGAACTAAGCATATTGGATCTCTCACATAACTCATTATCTGGATCAATACCAAGTTGTTTTAGCCGCATCTCTTTTGGGAAGGAAGTCACACTTGATTTTGCACAATTGAGTCTGGGTTTTGGAAGATTTCTCGAGTTATCCTACAATTTTCAGAGTAATTTGAAGATCACAATGTTCTCACCTGAAGACACACTTGCTCCTTTTTCACAACAAGTACATCTTGATTTTGTGACAAAAACTATATCCAGAATATACAATGGTAACATTCTTGAATTGATGTCTGGACTGGATTTGTCTTCTAACAAGCTAACAGGAGAAATACCAGCAGAGCTTGGAAATTTGAGCTCGATACTGACATTGAACTTGTCTTATAATCAGTTGACTGGATCAATTCTGAGAACTTGGGGAAAGTTGGGGCAAATAGAGAGTCTAGACCTTTCCTGCAACAAATTGAGCGGAGATATTCCATTGGAATTGATTAATCTGAGCTTTCTAGAGGTTTTCAATGTATCTTACAACAACCTTTCAGGTAAGCTTCCAGACATGAAGGGACAGTTTGGCACATTCACTAATAAAAGCTATGAAGGAAATCCATTTCTTTGTGGACCTCCTTTAGATACAAGTTGCAGTACTGACTTGCCAGAATTGCCACCAGCTTCTGATGGAAGCAAAGGAAAATGGCATGACATTGTTGATCCTGTGTCTTTCTTGGCAAGTTTCATGGCAACCTACCTCGTATACATGTTGGCTTACGTGGCTGTTCTCTATGTCAACCCTTACTGGCAAAGAAGGTGGTTCATGTTCATTGACAATTTCATAGATCGTTGTCATTTCATGGTTTTTTATACTATTCCAAATTGTTTTCTAGACTCGTTAGGAAGCCGTAGTTTGCCGGATTATTTTGCTAAATTATGTATATGTAGGTAGCAATACTTTATGTGGTAGGATTGGACATGTTTTTCTTGAATTTACTTACTGTCTTGAAGTTGTTGCGTTGCGTGTCATATTTCTATGACTATTGAATATTGGAAAAGAGTTGAATTAGACTAAATATGTATTAATTTTTTTTATAACTTGAATATCACAACCGAAACACCACTATATGTATAAATAATAAGTATTGCACACACACACACACACACACACACACACACACACACACACACACACACACACATATATATAATTTATATTACATTTATATTTTATTTATTAATATTTTTTATATATTATATATAAATATAAATATAAATATATATATATATATATTAAATATTAAATATTAATTTTATTAATTCAATTTTAATTGAACTAATTAAATCTTAAACTTATGAATTTTTTTATTTAATAACCAATTCAATTTTAATTTTTTTTACACTAAAAGGAATCTTCTAATTTGATTATACTAACTATTCACAGTATGCAGTATTGTAACAAAAATGTCATATACCTCAGATATTTGTATTTTGATATATGAATCTAATGGATTTAAACTATCCTAGTTGCCAGAAGCTAAATACACATCTTGTCTAATTTCGTCATTTAGAATCCAACCCTTTCTTATTTTCAATATTCATAAACTCATGACACCCAACGCAAAAACAATATGAAGACAATAGGTAAATTCAAGAACTATATGCTCAACATTGCCAATTAAAATATGACTACCACATAAGAATGTAATTTAATAAAATAATCAAGTAAAATAAGTCTTTTTACGTAATTGAGTAAACAAGGCTAACCATCAATGACTTCCAAATGCTACTAATTAGGCAAACTAACACACTTAGGATTTGAAAAAATATGATTGGAGATTTTTGTCTCTAATCATTTATAAGGTGTGAGTAAAATGAAATTTTTGAGATAAAAGAAGTTCATTTTATCACTTAGTATATGTCTAAAAAAAAAAAAGTAAACAAAAATAAATGGTTATAATTAAAAGTTGAAACTTTAGGGACTAAGAGAATGAAAGGCGTACACTACTGAAATTTCATAGTTAACTTTAAAAAAATAGAGATTTTGAGATAATTATAAAGAGTAAGGTAAGTTAGAGAATTTTAAATAGTTGTGACTTGTGAATTGAGGAGGCAAAAAGATTTTGAGTAAATTGGAGAGCAAACTAAGTACTTCTTAATTTTAATTTTTTTAGTGTATTTAGAAATAAACTCATAATTTACAATCCTTTGAAAGACAACATGATTTCAATTCTTTTTTTTTTTTTTTACACAATCAAACAATACCAATATAAAAAGAAACTTATAAAAATAGGAATTAACATAAAAAAATTTTGCAAGCTAAATTAATTATTATAAAATTTGAATGCCATAGATTAATTAGGAAAAAAATTTGTTAGATAAGAAAATCTAATTCAAATGGACATAAACCACAAGTTGACTCTATCAAGAAAAAAAATCACAAGTTTTTTCTTTTAATAGTTTATTTTGCTTTTAATATTATCTCTTTATATATACACACACATAGAGTACTATAGACATGGAGTCTTTTCGAGCCATTTCATCATGGAAATTAGAGAGCTTATAAGTTATATAGGTCAATGATCCAAATTTTTAAGGATTTTTTTTCTTCTTCAATTTTTTCCTAATATGCCTTAGATGTGCTTTTGAAGAGCACAAGTCCACTTTAAAACATAAACATTAGTTCCAGCATCCATGCTTCTTGTCAAGGTCATCCTTAAACATGAAACTAGAAGTGAAACTCATTTTTACAAGCGTTTTCATTTTGTAACTGGTAAAAAAAAATTTCAAATTTACAAAATAAACCCCATTATGTTTACATTAGAGTCCTCTTTATATTAGAAGTTTCCATCACTTTGTTAGGTTAAATCAGAGTGCATCTAGAAAATCTTGTTAGTGGGGACAATATATATTTACACATATATGTAAAAAAAGATGTGATTATAATACCTCTAAATACTAAATTACATCAATAATGTATAATTTTGTTAATGGTAATAACTATAATACTTTGACTAGACTATCTCTAAATATTTATATTATGATTCAAGATTGAGGAAGACTAAAGATGCATGTATAATATATGAAACAATATTATCTTCTTGTAAACAAAATTTCATTCAAAATAGTGACTAAGAATTTTCATTTTAGAGATTAATTATACAAAATATATATTGCAAAATACTATTGTACCAAAAAACATTTTAAAAAAATTTTAGTTTTGTAAAAGTGAAGGATATATTTAAAAAAAAACATTTTTTCTTATATGGTTTTCCAAATGAACAAGGCAAACATCAATTTTTAATGGAGACAAATAAAAAAATCAATATAACTTCCTTTTTAAATTTTAATTTTCAGTGCCTCCCTTCCCTCTCTTTAGTAAAGAGTGGATCTACCCTTAGTTTAAATAGCTAAGTTAGATATGTAAGAGAATCAAAATGACAAGCAAAATTATTATTTGTTAAATAGATGATTGCATTACATTTTGCTTTAAAAGTTTATTAAAATAATTTATATCTCATCAAAGAGGAAAATTCGCTAAAAATTTATTTCACCATGGTGGAGGATAGATTAGCAATTGAAAATTTCTAACTTCTAACTTCTATTTACAACTATCCAAATATCTATTATTTGTGATTAGTCATTAGCTTTTCTTGAGGACCTACTTGACTAGGGTTAATGTCAATAATATTTGGTGGTTTTTATTAAACTGATTTTATTGTCTTCACTATAAGTTAATATTCTCGCAATATTATTTTGTGTCAAAAAAAGTTTACTTGTTGATGGTATATATGCATAGGATGTCGTGTGACAAGTGCAAGTTGATATTGGAACTAGCTAGCAAACAAAATACCAATAGAATTTATAAATTTGAGCTGATTCGAGCATTGAAATTGTCAATTTTGTCCATTTCATTATGGATAATAGAGACCTTGTAAGTTATGTAGGTCAATCAATCAAATTTCTAGGAAATTATTCCTAAATTACTTCCCTTCAAGTCTTGGATGCATTTTTCAAAAACCCAAGTCCTTCATTAGAAAATCCATTACATCATCTACATTTCAATATTTACAGTGATAGAATGGAGAAATTTTTCTTAATTTGATTCATTTTTAAGTGAATTAAGTTAATATAATGTTAAATGTAAGTAAAAATTCGAAAAAAAAAAACGATTCAATAGAAATTAAAAAAAAATTGTGTAGTTTTAAATTATGTATATAATATCTTTTAAAAAAAGAGTATAGCTAATATAGGATGGAGATATCATAACTATAAACTTGATGGTAAGATGTCGATAGATAAACAGAATACTGATGCATCCAACTTTGAAAAAGATTATTTAATTGTAGTGGGTACAATGGTGAAGGTCAAGGTCATCCCCCGTATAGAAAGGTAACCTTCCGCATTTGATGTCGACATTAGATTTATTCTGGATCGTTGAACTTAGAAATTTGAGGGCATTGAATTTCCCTATTCTGTCCATGTCATTGAATTTGTCTATTCGGTCTACCTTTCATTACACGGCATGTGCTGCTGACTCTACCATTACAAAATTGACTCCTTTTCATCTGTTGTTATGTACATCTGTGTGTACCTTGGAAATTAGAATAGTGTGTGCAAAAATTAAAAGGCACTTTTCAGGCTTCTTTACTTTTCCTTCTTTGCCTCTTGTTTTTGCGTGCACAGTGGGTGCCAAAACCCACACAGACCTGCAGACATAGCTAAGTTAGTTTCTGTTACACAGGATGTTCGAGACTTATAGATTGTTTTGATGTCTTAATTGGGGAAGTAATAGTCGTAAATACAGATTCAAATGTTTCTAAAATTAATTTGTCACCATTGTGAATGTCTAAATGAGAACATGATCTTTGTAAGTGGCAGAAACATAATCAAGTTGACTGAGTTGGGAAAAAAAGACCACAGCGTTTTGGTCTCCTCTAAATTTTGATTTTTCTAAGATAATCTCTTTGGATACATATATACAGAGTAATACGGGCATTGGGTCTTTTCATACCTTGTCATTGTGGATATTAAAGAGCTTATAAATAAAGTCTTGGACACGTTTTGGAAATTAGAGAGGTTAAGTTTTGGACACCCATTTTCTACGAAATGTTTTTCTCAATTTCTTCCTTTCAAGTCTTGGACACATTTTAGAAAATATCCCGAGTCTCCGTTAGAAAGGTAGGCATCTTGATTTGATGTCCGGATTGGATTTATTCTAGGTGATTGAACTTAGGAATTTGAGGGCATTAAACTTTTCTATTCTTTCGATGTCATTGTGGAATTTGAGGGTATAGAATTCTATTTTCTAAACAGTTGTGACTTGTGACAAGAGGAGGCATAAAGACTTTGACTAAATTGGAGAGCAAAATAAATACAAATTACACGAATTCTAAACTTGTATGCATGAATCTGCCTTACAAAAATTGAAAAAAAAACAAAAGAAAAGAACCGGATTGCCATTATATATGTCCGTGAAACTTTTCTGCCAATAGTGTTTTGCTTTTTTGTTGCATACAACAAGAAGCCAAGGAATTGGCTCTTATGAGCTTATGAATGCTTTGGTCTTGAAATTTTCCGACTATGTCATTGATTTGTGAGATATTCTAGGAATTATCTAAGAAAATAATTTCTTTCTTATCATCTAACAAATTAATTGTTACCTCAAAAGAAAAAAAAAAGAAATTAATTATTGTGAGAAGTTGCATCTCACAAGTTACAACTCATTTTTACATACACTATTTTAGTTTTGTAAGTGGTGAAAAAATATTTCAAATTTAAAAAATAAATTGCATTACATTTACATGAAAGTCCCTTTTATATCTATAGTTTACATAATTTGGTTAGGTTAAATAACTAAGTTATATATAAAAGAGAATCAAAATGAAAAAAAAGCAAAAAAATGAATTATTTGTTAAAGAAATCATTGCATTATATTTCACATGAAAATTCTATAAAATGCTACTATGTATATCTCCCTAAAACTTTATTTCACTTGTCATATCATGATGGCATATGACTAGCCCATTATATAATAAAATCAAATTAGCCTATTTATATGCTATAATATTGTATTCATATACCAAACATACCTTAAACTAATGCTTTTAACAATAATTTCCTTAAATTTATATTTGAGACCTTAACTAGATTGGAGAGCAAAATAAGTTTGCATTGAATTTTTTTGGTCACATGTAGAATAAAACTCATATTCTATAAGCATTTTAAAGAGGCTTGATTTGAATCTTGTTTTTTTTTTTATTTTTATTTTTATGAACAATCAAATTAAAGATGATTGATTATTTGTGGGGAAAAAGAAGATGATTGATTGTTGTGCTATAGTATCTCACAAAAAAAACCAAATTTAAAAAAAAAATAAAAAGAAATAAGGAAAGAGAAATATATAATTTTTCTGCGGTGTCATATGCACGGTAGTCACACACAGTAAAATATAAAGTTACAATTAGTGTCTTCATTCAATCTTCCTTGCTAGAAAAAAAAAGAAATAAGAAGAATGAAGAAAAAAGAAAGAAAAAAGAAAGTAATTGCCGGCCTGAAAATAAATTAATTAAAAAAAGGGCAATTGTGCCATGAGTATCTGGAAAATAAGAGATTGGTGCTAAGGAATCAATATCCGAACACAGAATCTGCAATGCCCCCACATGTTTCAATCACTTTAGACATATCCAGTGCAGACCCATAAATGCTTCGATTAAAATGAGTAATCAAAATGGCAAGAGGAGGGAGAGAAGAATACCTATGTTGACTTGATAATCTTAATTTAAATATTACCCTATGGCAAAGACCTTTTTGATGGATTAGTAGTAGACTCTTGCCTTGGCGTGTTTGGCAAGTTGTATAATTAGAATATATTCCCAATTAGAATATACTCTGAGTCTCTTGACTTTTATCACACGGCATGTGTTGCTGACTCCGGCGTTACAAAATTGATTCCTTTCCATCCGTTACAAAAATTCGTTCCTCCCTCGGAAATTAGGATACAGTGAGGGCAAAAATTAAAAGGTACCTTCGGATTTTTTCTTTTTGTGCTTGTTAATTTGAACGACAATGGAGTTCTGGTTCGCCAGGAAACATGTGTTGTGGGTTCTGATCAATTTAATATGCTTAAGTGGTTATGAGAGTTGCCTGGACGAAGAGAGGTTGGGTTTATTAAGTATCAGGGACAACTTTAAGTCAAATGGGGTGGGGACAGGACATGTGCTTCCTTCCTGGACAGATAATCTGGCGTCTGACTGCTGCAGCTGGGAACGAGTCAAGTGTAATAACACCACAGGCCGAGTGATTGAGCTCTTGCTCAATAACACTGGCCTCGACCCATGGGATGGGTGGTTTCTAAATGTGTCATTGTTTCTTCCTTTTGAGGAGTTGCGCAATCTTGACTTGCATTGGAATGGGTTTACCGGTTGCTACCAGAATCATGGTACATATTAGGCTTCTTTACTTTTCCTTCTTTGCCTCTTGTTTTCATGTGCACAGCGGGTTCCAAACCCACACAGACTTGCGTACATAGCTAAATTAGCTTATGTTATTCAGGAAATTTCTGAGTTAAATTTTGTTTTAATTTTTTAATTGGAAAAGTTATGATCATATATGGGTTCAAATGTTTCTAAGATTAACTTGTCTCCATTATGAATGCCTGAATCAGAACATGGGTCATTTAAGTGGTAGAAACATAATCATTCTACATTATTTAAAGGCGATTTGTTGCATAACCCGAAGAAAATTTGTTTCCTACACGTTTTGAGAAGATATCCAGTTTAAAGAAGTTGGAAGTCCTAGATCTATGAATGAACAATTCCAAAAACAATATCCCTACAAGTCCTGGGTGAAATCACATCATCTGAGGCTCTGAATCTAATGTGATAAAGTAGATTTGAAGGGATCTTTTTCCAGTCAATAGGTACTCAGGAACGAGAACGTATACTAGCAACCCCTTCATCCAAACATTTTCTTTTTTTTTTTGGTATATAATTCATTTAATTATTTTAGTTATTCATCTTTTTTAATTTTAAATTTATATTTTTTATTATAAAAACAATTTTTAGCAAATCATGAAAAATAATGAGTTGAGTTTATTATTATTCAAATTTAGTTTTTTTATTAAAAAATTTTGATATAAATTTTTAAGACAAGTTTTTATTAAACCAATTTATCAAACTTTTACCAATGATATGATGGTATTACTTCATTTTAATACTACCCATGGGATTGGGCAGCACTGGGTCAAGTTGCCCAAGGAGCTAGTTTTCAAGGGAATAACTTTAAGGCAATCATATCCTTGTGAAGTTGTTGTTGCTTATTACAATGGAGTGAAAACTTTTTTATTTTAAACTATGCATGCATGAAATTAGCACGTATATGTCTTTAT